>VYZR01058644.1:4851-17508 GCA_013400675.1 Oxylabes madagascariensis
ACAAATAATATTTGTTTAATTGAAGGGCTTTCTAAAAGCCCAAAGGGATCTCTATGCTGTTCAGAATTGCATCAACTATAGCTTATTCCTTCAAACAATTTGTCTGGACCAAAAAGGAAAGAGGAATGAAAGAGAACATCATGTCCGTTTGGAAAGAAACAAAACCAAACAAAACACCAAAACACCAGAAAGCAGTGCTTTTATTCTTCTGATCACATTTCTTTGTTAATATTAAAATGTACTATTGTAGAAGCCATTAGAAAAACCTATTCTGCTTTAACCACTTCTGCTGCAGTTCCCAAGCTGTTCAGTGTTCCTTCACTGGAAATCTTTCTTTCAAACTTCACATCTACTGTGGACATGAGGGAAAAGATTTTGTAGCCAGCCAGGCAGCTAAGAAAAATTAGAATTTCTTGTGTTTAAGAACACTACATCTTTCTCTTTTCCTACCCATTAAGCAAGAACTGCTTCTGTGACATGGAGAACATTACTGCAACAAATTGGGAATCCATATCCATGCATCCAGCCCCACACGCAGTAGTTCTGGATTTAACCATGGTAAAAGTTTGCAAGGCAATTCCTGAAGTTAAACCCAGCCCTATCAACAGCAAGATGCCCTTGCAGTGGCCTACTCTGAGGACTGTGTCCTGTCTAAGCTCCTGTCTCCCCCCTTTCTTGTATTTGCTTGGCTCTCTTAGCCCTGACTTTGATGCTTCATTTTCGCCTGCAGTCCTGTTTTAGGTTTGTTGCTTTTTTTTTTACTTACTTGTTTTAATCCTAACAAAGCATGAGGCACCTCCAACCTACAATTATTTAAGTTACTCTTGTCCAAACTGTTCCAGAAAGCAATAACAGGAAGTCAAAAGATGTATCTGTTCCACCACCCAATCTATCGGTTTATTGAAATTTTGGATGTGATCCTGCAGGTTGCTTTTGCTCCAAGCATCCTTCTGAATTAGGCAATTCAATAAGTAGCTGGACCAAACAAACTGGGTTATGAATGACAATCAGTCCCAAACCAGACCTTCTGCTTTCAGAAAGATCCAGGCTTTCAGGCTTTTTATTCCACGTTAGGATGTAAAATTGAATTTTTCTGATATTCTCAGAAACAAAGGAAACATAAATCATTGCATTGATAGATTTGCTGCAATAATGGTGTCTTCCTGATAATACTATGATTTTGCCTAGTTTACATTTTTCAATAAGAAGTTACTCAGCAAATTTATTAGAATTTTTTGGGGGTGGTAATCTATAGAAGTATTATTTCCTTAAAGGGCTGTAAGCGGAGCAGCTTACCTCGAGGTCCAAACATATAGTCCACAAATGCATTTACTTCCCGGTCAAAAGCTTTCAGGGTCTCCTAAAAAATAAGGAAAAGGACATGTGAAAAAGACATTATCTCAGAGTCACAGAGAGAATACAATGTAAAAAAACCCCTCCAATAAACTTGTAAAAAGTTTGTCATGCACAAGTATTTCCAAAGTACACAACATCATGTGTACTGAACAAACCCCAAACCTCTTTAAAAATTAATTTAGGGCAGATTGTGGTCTAGATAACAATACAGGCCTCACTGCTGGAAACTGCCCAAACCAGAACTCTTTAGGAAGGAAAATTAAGGTTTATGAAAATCAGCAGTAAATCCGTCTGTGATTGGTGTAGTTTTCACTCTGATAAAGATGCTTCTTTGTTTTTATTATGTTTCCTCAATTGAATATCTCAGGGCTTTACACTTAAGGAAGGAAATCTTTAAGTGGTTTAAGTGAAGGTAAACCAACTGAGATTTCTCCAAACCAGGCCCCAAGTTCTGTGATGCAAGCCTGCAGAAGAACCTGGAGGTCCAGTAATGAAGTTCAGGCAATATAGGGTGTCAGGAAGAGACAGGTTACTTTATAGAGACATTGTGTTTCCAGGTCTTAGTCAATGAAGCTGCTAAGCTGGCAGGTTTAGCAAATTTGTGTCTGTTTTTGACTGAGTTGGGAGCTGAGCCATGACCTACACAGTCCTTCCCCCAGCTGGATGTGGTGATCTCTTCCCAGACTCCAGCTCTGGGCAGTGGCTTCCTGCATGCCTGTGCCTGAACAATTCCTTGCCACAACCTGAGGTCAGCCAGGTTCTTCCTCTCTTCTTTCCAACAGTGTCCTACTGTGTTCAGTGAATTAATTTCAGCACTGAGCAAATGCGGCCAGGCTGAGGAGAGAGTGATGCTGAGCCTCTCTGCCGGGCAGGAGCTGCTGTGGGCTGTGGGTGGGCTTGAATGCCAGATATCTCCACACCAGCCTGGACTGCAGCCACCATTAACAGATTTGCCTTATGAAGGACCATATTTGCACACCGGAAGGTCCAGCCCTGGCCTCTTCATTCCTTTACTGGGACTGGGTGATCTGGGAAGGGACAACCTCCTGGCACTTCCAAGCCCCTTCCTTGTGTTTCTTCTGCTCCTGATTTTGGTTCTCAGATTGTTCAAAGTGGACAGGTTTTGTGTGAACATGTGGTAACGAGCGGTTCTTTCGGCACCCTAGGCTATAAACCTCTGTCTCTGCAAGATGTTGCTGCATTCATGTTTTCTTGGAGAAAAACCCAATAAAACCCCCAAAACTAAGAGTATATATTTTTCTAAAAAGAAAAAAGAAAAAAAGAAGAAATATTTGCTCAAAAGAAACTGATGATTCACAATACAAAAAGGTTTCTCATACTTCACAGCATTGAGGAAATTAAACTAGCTTTTAGGAAAGTGTCCTGGCTACAGCCCATAAAGAAAGGCATTTTCTGAATTCCAGACAATTACCTTAGCAGCCTAATGATGGCTTCTGTCACAGGAGGTGACCTGATTTCTAGGTGTGGGACCTGTGCAAAAATCTGCTTCCATTTTTATCTCCTTGAGCTATACAGTAGTTCTGTTATTATTTCATGACAATGATACTCCCTTTTGGGAAATGCCACACTGCTGTTTGTCTGTGATGTGCCCACCTACTGCATTAATTTGAAACAGACCTACTCCTGGCCTTAATGGTTTTGTGGTTAGGCTTAACAGACTGCTTTGGAAAAAATACTGTAATGGAATTGAGTGAATTGTAGGAATGAGCATGCATAGTTATTTGCTTTCATACTTACATTACATAAACAAATCTTACATGTTCAGAACAAAGTAAAACAGTATATTCCTTATATTAAAATACTGTAGACAAACATATTCTCAGCTGCATTGAAATGGAAATTAGGTACTGAATGCTTCTTAGATGGAGGAACAGGAATTATAGAATATTAAGAAGAAAGAGCAAAATAAAAGAAAAGGATCATAGAATTGTTTAGGTTGGAAAAGACCTTTAAGGCATCAAGTCCAACTTGATGGCAGTCCAAACCCAGGCCTGCCAACTCCACCACTAGACAACGTCCCTGAGTGCCACATGTACACGTCTTTTAAATACTTCCAGGGATAGTGATAAAATCACCTCTCTGCTCAGACTGTTCCAGAGCTTAACAACCCCTTCAGTGAAGAAATTTTTCCTAACACCTAATCTAAACCTCCACTGGCACAACTCGAAGCCACTTTATCCTGTCCTGTCACTTGTTACCTGGGAGAGGAGGCCAATCCCCACCTGGCTACAGCCACCTTTCAGGGAGTTGTGCAGACTGGTAAGGTCCCCCCTGAGCCTCCTTTTCTCCAGGCTAAACACTCCCAGCTCCCACAGCTACTCCTTATAGGACTTGTGCTCCAGACCGTTCCCCAGCTGCCCTTCTCTGGACCTGCTCCAGCCCCTCAAAGTCTTTCTTGTAGTGAGGGGCCCAGAACTGAACACAGGCTTTAGGGCGTGGCCTCACCAGTCTGAGTCCTGCGGGACGATCACAGCTTGATCCTGCTGGCCACACTATTGCTGATACAGGCCAGGATGCCATTGGCCTGCTTGCCCACCTGGGCGCACTGCTACTTCGCATTCCACTGACAGTCAGCTGGTCTAGGTCCTTTTCCACAGGGCAGCTTTCCAGCCACTCCGCCCCAAGCCTGTAACGCTGCATGGGCCTTTCTGGACCTCACACCATTGGCCTCAACCCATTGATTGAGCCTGTCCAGATCCTTCTGCAGAGCCTTCCCACCCTCCACCAGATCAACGCTCCCGCCCAACACAGGTTACTGTCTTCATTGATCCAACTTGCAACCTCTTACACCTGGTTAGGATGAGCAGACAGCATGCTGAGTAGATGAGCCAGTCTGAAATTAAATCTATCTCCTCATGAGTGTGCTTAAATCACACAGCGACAACCTTGTTCCTATATATCTTAATTAGCACTATTCAAATTCAGTGCCTGCTTTGCCTTCATTGGTAATTTGAAAGTAGAACTTTTTATAGGAGGTGCAGCAGAGAAACAAATACTCTTCTTAAAAATGTCCCAGCCTTTGCCTCTCTTTCAACATTGTACAGCTTATTTTAGTTGACAGGAAGAAAAATAGAGATTTACAAGATATAGATTTGTAAGATTGTTTTAGAAAATATATTTGTTTATACGCCTAAAACCAGTAGTAATAGTTTGGAAAAAAGATTCTTAAAAAAGGTAGGTAATTTTGTGTGACTAGTCTTGACACCTTCCTGTCAACAGTGCTACAAGAGACTACACTGTATTTCTGGGGTTTAGAACATGTGCTTAATAGTACCTCTGGGCAGATCAGATGCAAATGTCTTGCTTAACATGATCTGTCACATTTCCAAAGAAAAGCAAATAAAACCAGTCTGAACAAATACACGTGCTCAGTCAACTCACCTCTCTCTGGCAAATCATTGTAATAGCCTTTATCAACGAAGGTACTTGGGTTACAAGGCTAAAGATTAACATGTCTTTCATGTTATTTCTTCTTTGGTACAGGACATTGCTCTGAGTACTAGCAATGTATATTCCTTGGTAGGATTTTTGACAGATTTGTGGAAGATCTATTTGCCTCAACCTATCAAAAGACAGTCAGTTACCTGAGCAAATCAAATCACCCAAATGGAAAGATCTGGAGGGAGCATAAAGTCAACAATGATAAAGCAAGAGATCTCTCTAATGAGATATTTCAGTATTTTTGCACAGAAATGTAAATAAGTGAATAGGGAGCATAGTGCACATAAGTGAATTAGTTTTCATTGCACCTAAAACACAATTTCAAAGTCACCGAGTATGTAAAAAATATATCACTTCTTGTAATACGTTTATATATCTTTGTAAGTGTTGGTCTTCATTGAGAGACCAATATCTACTGGTTTGCTAGTAGTTTTAGCAAAAGTAGTATCAGCTACGTAAAAATTAGGTAAATGCTATCTAAACAGTGCAGATATCAAAATAACTTTGATTTGTCAAAAATACCAATGATCTGTCTGTCATTAGGCATTAATCATTGCCCACTGGAAACACTGCCTCTAGTGATTTAGATTTCTCTTTATATAGCTCTATAAACCAGGCCATCTGGATCCAACAGAAACACGAAAAAACCCTCTGAAATAAACTTCTTACAAATGAGTAAACTGCATTCAATCTTACTTATGCTATCTGGAAACCTTTTATCTTACTGTTGCTTTTTTTGTTGTTTGTCTGTTTGTTTTTTAATTAAAAAGCTTTGAACATCATACAACACCTCAAAAATCTGAGATAATTAGTTGCTTCCTCTTATACAGCTACATAGAAATTAGAATACTCTTTATAATACAAGATCTCATTTCAGACTTCAAAGAAAAAGTGGAAATGGGTGCCAGCTTCTGCTCTCTGATACAGCTCCTGGAAGTAACAGTGATATTTTAAACTACCCTGATTGAAACTACATACATGATTTTTATTATTTAAATGGCAATTTTCCCTTGATTCCCTGAAGAGTTCTACTCTGTACATAGTCGGTGTCTGAGAGGTACTGGAATGAATCCAAATTCAGCAGCATGTTTAAAAAAATTGATCTTAGATGCTCCTATGCATATATTTAAATATACAAATATTAAAGAAGATTTTGTAAATGGTAGTGTTGGCTCTAGAATGTCTGAAATAGTGGATGAAATGAAGCAAAGTTGAGTCCAACTCAGAACTGCTTATAGATTAAATGGTTTAGCTTTTTATTACTTGAAGCATTTAAAATTACTCTTGAACAAAGATGTACAACGAGGGACAATTCTCCATCAAAGATTGTTTCAGACAGCCTTGTAGGGTTTTGTCATCTTTACCTTCTATGACTTGTGTGTTATATCTGTAGGGGAAACACATGTTAAAAAAATCCCAAAAGAAAGCACTTAGGGGTTTACATGTGAACTGCAGAGAAAGTTGAAGCTGAAGGCAGAAAGGTGAGCCAGATGTTGCTAGGAATAGTGTCTTATAAGAAGGGAGATATTAAATGAAATTGGGAGGCAGGACATCCAGGAGC
The DNA here is from genome assembly GCA_013400675.1 of Oxylabes madagascariensis. NCBI lineage: Eukaryota > Metazoa > Chordata > Aves > Passeriformes > Timaliidae > Oxylabes > Oxylabes madagascariensis. The sequence goes on from VYZR01058644.1 coordinate 11,231, forward strand.
TGGCAATAAACTGTTACTTTGTGTAATTTATGCTTAATATATGGATCTCACTGCTAAATAATCTCACTGAGAGTAGGAACGAGCTGGAGTGAGCTCGTGAGAGAAACACAACTAGCTGGAGCATGAGACTGCTGCTATGTCCCATGGATGTACTGGGAGGAGGGAAAAAATAGCTAGAAGAGACATTATCTTAGATCTTCCTTATTAGCATTGTAGATTAATATTTGAAGAGACAGAAACTGGAGTCCTTCCTTGACATGGTAATTTCTATGTCCCACATTCTGGGACATTCTCTGCACTCCGGTGGCTGACCAGGATTAGGGGCTGTGCCACAAAAGCCTGACCCAGCAGAGTGGTGTTGCCAGAACCCCTAGAAGAAGCACAGCCCTCTGTGGTAACCTGGGCTGGCTAAAGAGCTCTTTTGCCAACATAAGATGAATCCATGGGAGATGGATCCATGGGTTTTTGCTTCTGTAGCAATCTCACTGCCTGAATCCTTCTCTCCTTCAAAGGCATGTAATTTGGTGTGACAGAAGTGACTGAAGCCAAGGGAAGTGAGGGAAGTCCTGCTGGTGGTCTGGGTCTGGAAAGGTATATAATATAATACAATATGGGGACAATGTTTGGTGATGCTCCTATTTTGCAGAAAATAACCAAGAATAGCTTAGAAGAGAACTACATGTGAGCCACTCCATCTAAATATATAGTCATTCTTTTAGAATTTCAATAAAAGAGAGAGCTGTATCTTTGTTTTGGAAATGCAAGCTGTGTAATACATTTTAATGCAATGCAAAAATCTCTGAAAAATATGGTATGGTGGAAAAAAAACAAACAAAAGAAGGCTGTTCCAGCTTTAGCACAGAAAATAAAAAATGAATGGTCTTTGTATGTTTCTTTTTTCTTCCTATTTTTTCTAAAGGCTTTCACATCAAACTGTAAGCACTCCAAGAAACAAAGATGTTGTTACTGTGGTCAGTAAATTATTTTAAAAACTTCAAGAGCATCTTTGAAGGTAGCATAGATTAGCATTGTCCACATTTGAGAAACATACAGTATTTCTAAAAGGTCTTAGTGCAAGCCGTGTCAGTCTGAAAAATTTTATTTGATTTTCAGTGTTTTTCAACCAGATCATATTTTACTCCTATTAATTTTTCATACTAGGCAATATATGATTCATTCCACTGCTAAAGCTTGCATGCATATGTGCAAATATTTGGATATTTTCCCAGTTGATATTACCAAATTCAGCACTTTTTGTGACTTTTTTTTTTGCAGTTGAGGGTTATTTTTGCATGTATTTGGAAATGACTGACTGCATGTTGGCAGCCTAGGTGAGGCTGGGAGCTTGCAGGTCTGCCTGTCTTACCTGCTTGCAAACTGGTGGGGGAATTGATTCATCAAATAGGTTGGTTTTCTCTGGAGGGAATTGAGAACAGCTGTTTGAACAGGGATTACAGCCAGAAGTGCTGAACACCTTCTCTTGTGCTGATTTAGTCACTGAAGAGAGAGCTGAGTTGATGATGGTGTTACTGAGGATGTAAAGATAAGAGGAAGGTAGCAGCAAAGGGAAGGCAGGCTTGCAGGTTTTCCCTGAGTATCTGCTCAGATTACACTGCCTGGAAGAAAATGCAGTTTTTGGTGGATTCCTCAACAAGAAGACTGGCTAGCCATTTCTGATATAAAAAATGAATGGGTGTGAAGTTTGATAAGCATGGAAAGACACAGCTAAATGTAGCCAGAGATTTTATCTGGCATTTGAGCTGTCTAGGTGGGTTGACTTCAGATTCTCTTAATTTATTGCTGCCCAGTGAAATTTTACCACAGGGCGCAGCAGTGCCTGAAGAGAAGCAGCAGGCTGCCAATAGTATTTGCATCAAACATGAAGCAGAATATTTAACTGCCCAAATTACCAGGGGCATGCTAAAAGATGCTCCTTACACCGGCAAACTGAATTGAATTCCATCTTCAATTTTAGTTCTGTCTTCTCTCTACTCAAACAGATCTTTCAAGAAAGCGTTGAATCATCCAAGATGGGTGTAGTGTTGTGGTGTGTGATGCTGAGGTGTCTTGATGAGCTCTGTGGTCCCAAGGGAGATGTGTGAGCTCCTTTTTCAAGGCACAAGACCTGGGTACCCAGCACTCTGCACTGTGCAGATAGATGGGCTGGGAGAGGAGAGGGTGGAGAGGGTCCAGGAGCTCCCTTTCTGGAGGGTGGTAACTAAGCAGCTTCCCTCTGATTGCCAGTGGCTATTTCTGGAGCTGGGTACCTACACAAGTATTTCCTCTTGCAAACACAGCCACGATAAGAAAGCAGTACCTGGATACATGCAGCAGCCAGCATGCCAGGTGTGCCTGCTCTCTGTTTAATCTCTCAGTGGACCTCCAGCTTGCATTTTAAATCTGCCCTGAGCTTCAGACTAGCAGTTAACTCTGGAATTTATTTTTCTGCAACTACAGCTCTTGACTCCCTATGGAAAACTTAAGTATGTGTCAGAGCAGGGACTAGAATCCAGATGTTGAGATGAATTATTTCAGTTCCAATTTTTCCCTTTTCTTTGATGATGGTGATGGCTGACTACCCTCAAAAAATCAGGGGGATGTGCCAGCCCAAGCAGTTAAGAAAATCATAAAAAGATGTCAGACATGAGTTCAAGTTAGGTAGAATAGTAGTTTGACCTTAAAGATCATTTAGTTCCAACCCTTCTACCATGGGCAGGGACCTTCCACTAGACCAAGGTGCTGAAAGAAGAAATCTTTCCTCTTGATAATATGCCTCTGGTCTTTGGGGAGTTAGAAATTGATCTTTTGGCAAACGTGCACCTAAACCATGTTTCCGTGCAGGTTCCATGTGACTCTGGTGAATAACGCCACATTTGTGCAGTTCCATTTGTGCCAATGGTACTTTCTGTGGGTATTTCCTCACCCAAACCAGATCAGAACATTAGGAACAGGAACTGTGGACCCAGCAAACACCCCCTTGTCATTGCCCACAGTGGAGAAACAGCAGAGTCAAATCAACAGCTCCCACAGGTGGATAAAAACTACCCCTAGAAAAGAGCAAGGCCAGAAGGGACTTGGCACAGATCCCTCTTGACTTAATTCCCATTTTCTGCTAAAGCAGCTGGTGGCAGAAAGCCAATCTCATCCTTCAGTATCTGTTCCTGTGTTATCTCTCCTTCTGGTGAAAGGGAAGCAGATGACTTTGCGGCTTGAAAGTTGAGAAACTTCCACACTTTCCTCTGTGGAGTGTGAGTTTGGGTGGCCTCCACACGAATCAGAGCCCACAGCTCTCTTAACAGCCCCCCATTAGGCATCTTATGACTCTCTGAGTATTATTCACAGAGAGCTTTAAAAGCAACAGTGGCCTACTAAAGGCAGAGCCTTTGCCTTGCTGCCCACATGGCACTTGTGAGTACAAATTGTGGGTACAAATGTTCCTCACCCTGAGGAAGCAGATCCCTTAGAGCTTGCTCATTGCCCCCAAAACAGCAAGCACACTCTGTTTCAGGTCTCTGAGCTGCAGGCCAGGCTTTAGCTGGTCGCCTCGGGATGGCAGAGTGACCCAAGGAGACCTGCTGTGCTTGGTCTTTCCCAAAACATGCCTGCACCCCATCTTGCTCATGGCTGCAACCACAGCGCAGGCACATGCCTCACACCAGCTGCAATCCTTCTCATCTACAGCTGCAATATCCACCTTCACTGCTGAATTTTTTCTTGTTTTTTTTACAGGTGTGAATCTATCGACAACCCTTTCTGCTGCTGCTTGTCTGAAACAACAGCTTGGGGATTGGTAAAATCATCTCCCACATAAGGGAAAATGCCATGGATGACAACCCAGTGCAACGAAAGAAAAATTAAATATACTTTTGGATCTTCTAACATTCACCTTTCTAAAAAATTGTGATACAAAATGAAGATCAAACTCTAAAAGCTTTGCATTTGTGTTTTCATTCTCTCTTCCTAGCTAACAAAAATTACCCTGCTTTCTATTTTTCCCTTGTTTCTCCAAAAGACCGGGTTTTAACTCGTGATACTGAGGTATCACAAAGAGAGCTCTTATGGCTCGCTGAGAATGCCAGATTTTAGCTGTAGTGAAGTAGACAGGCAAGTTCTGCCTCATACTGCCAAATTTATAATAATGCATGATGAAAGCCCAAAGCCCAGCATGTATTGCTTTAGTGCAGTTACATTTGAGAAATGAGTTTTGTAACACATTACTTGGTGTAAAACTCCTGAAAATGGATTGCCTGGCTTTGGGGATTGCTGCCAAAAGTGGGCACTTTGCAAGCATCTCAGTCCTGTGTGACAGGCCTTTACAACCAGGAGATGCTGGAGGAACAGTTTTCTCTCAAGCCTGATCAGCTGTGCATTGATGGTTGGTGACTCTCATTGGAAATGTGAGTTTGAACTGTTTTTAGCTGGGGAGCCAACACCCTCCAGACTTTTCACTTCTGATTAAAGGGCACTAATGTTTAGCTTCCTTCTGCTTTGGGATTTTAAATTTTATTTAACAAGAGATCTATTTTCACTTGGTTTTGTAGTCCTGCCCAGCGCTGCACCTGCTCATCCTACACATGGGAATAAGGATGGAAGAATAGCTGCTTCATGGTTTCTGTCAGGATTCAAGTCAGCTTAAAACACCATCAATACCACAGGTGAGAAAGCACTAAGAGGCAGAAGAATTTTAGTGAAAACATAGTAAGTATGTGAGCTATTTCAGACATCAGTCTTGTTTCTGGGCTATGCAACCTGCTACGAGTCATAGAAAATATTAACTGCTCACATAAAATGAGGCAAGACTTGCTTTACCAGTCACACTACTGTCAGATCAGTTATTGTGAGATAAATTGCTTTTGCAAAATTAATCAGCTGTTCAAGCTTTCTTTTTTTTTTTTTAAAGTACAAGGAAAAGGAATTTGGAAGGTTTCTGCACTACAATTGCATGGGTCAGAAGAAAAGTGATTTAAGAACCCATTAATATTTACTTGGTTTTACAAAACCCTTTCATAAGTGAAGTGCTTGAAAGCATTCTGTCTTTTACACATTATTCATTTCTCAATCTTATCAAAGGCTGAGGGTCACAGTGTCTCCAACTGAAAAATCCCCTTTTTTTGAGTGACTGTTTGTACGATTTCCCTTCTACAATATCCAAACTTTTTTTTGCTTTGTTCTTTGTGAACATACTAAGTGGTCACTAAAATAATGCAAGCCAATTTCAGCTCTTAAAATAGACCTTATGTGGCCTTAAAAGAAGAGTAAAAACAAAGAGTTGCTGCTGTGGCCCAATTTGCAGTATCTGTCAGCCATGTACACTCCCAAGAAACATATCTTTATAATACATCCTCTTGCTTGTTATCAGAATTTCAAAATGAAACTGTCACCAAAGCAGATCAGTGCAATCCTTTTAAAAATAATCCTGCTCAATTCTACCTTCTACACAGGGGAACATCAGCTTAACTTGTAATTAAAGATGATTTCTGTAGGGAGACCTCAGATGTGGCCTGCCAGTTCCCAAGAAAGTGGTACCAATTATTGACCTCATTTTCCTTTGCTCTAACAATCAGATTTAAAATGACAGAATGACCTGAGCTGGAGCGTAATTCCTGTCAGTGACGATGTGACAAGAATGTATGACTGTAAGGAAATAAACAAAAAGGAAATCAGTTAAAAATGAAAGAGTAGATAAAAATTCTGCCTCCTTCTAACAGCCTGAGTGAATACATCACTTTCTCATGCAAAGCAACCATCCTTGGGAATGGGTTCTGACTTGAATAACAGAATCTTTCCTTTGGAGCAGGCAGGTCTTAAAGTTACAAGCAAAGAAAAATTACAGAGTTTTTTTAGAAAAAGGTTAATTCTGTTTCAGTTGCTTTCTTAATTGTCTGTTCAGCTCTTGTTGACTTTACGAGGCGTTGGGAAGACAGATCAGTGTCAGAATTAATTTTACATCAGCATTATGAAAGCCTGCACAGCTTAACTTACCTGCTTCCAAACAGCTAGGCTTGGTAAAGGATGCCTAACCAAACTGCATATGAAGAACCAGTATACAATTTCACCTTATATAAGAGCAAGACAGCCAGCTGCACTTTGAGAAGCACAGGAAAATAATTCTACCGAAACAAAGGAGGCAATCACCCTTCTAAGGCTCTGGATTTACCAGATTATTTAGATTTGGAACAGAATATTCCTCAAATAAATACTGGGTATAGAGTGTTTGCCCAAAATTTGCCATATGTGCAACTACACGGTTTTTGAAGTAAAGATTTTGAATCCTACGT
>VYZR01058693.1:6516-19952 GCA_013400675.1 Oxylabes madagascariensis
GCCCGGGCAGCCGGGCTGGGGCAGCGCCGGCCCAGCCCGCCGGGACCGCTCCGCACGGCGGGGCATGGAGTGCCCAAATCCACGACCCCAGTTATCCCGGAGGACGAGTGCTCCACGGGGAACGTCATCGGGAGCGTGACTTGGTTTGTGGGAGTGGGAAAAATAGAGCGGTGTGGAGGCGGCCGCTGTCACAGCCCGTTTCGGTGCCGGGCCAGCACTTCACTTGGCACCCCGTCACTTTCTTGGTAAAAAAATTAGCCTGAGGTGGAATCGGAATTACACGTGTTAAATGAATTAAAAGCTGACTAATTAGTGGTTCTGACAAATTCACCGGGGAATCATCCACTGCCAGAGAAATTTTGAAGGTGTGTTATCTAGAGATCAGTTCTTGGTCCATGCCGTGCAATATCTTTGTGGTGACTCAGAAGAAAATACGAAATCAATGCCGGTAATGATTTCTACTTGACATAAAAATTGGTGGAGTGATAAATAATGATGGGAGTAGGTCAGTTATACTGAGCAATCTGGATCACTTGGCAGGCTGTGCTCATTTGAACAATATGTGATTTTAATATAGCCAAATGCAAGACTATATATCTCAGAACAGAAAATGAAGGTCACAGGCTGCTATCATGGGAAGCAGTGGCTCTGAGGAGGATGGAGGAGATGTGACATAATAAAAACTAAGCATGGATTTTTGGTGTAATCTGCTCTATCAGAGCTATGCCATTTCTGAATCTATCAGCATGAAAATGTTACCTAGCAAGATGAGGGTGGTCTTGGCATCTCAAGACCATAACGGATTCATACTGTGTCCACTTCTGGTGGGCATTTTCAATAAAAAAACAACAAAGAACTGGAAATTATTCCGATAAGAACTTCATGAACAACCCGTGAGTTAGGAGAAACACTTTCAGAGGAGGAAAGGTTCTTTAATTTATTAACAGAGGCATAACAGGATTTAGCACTAGGAGATCAAGAGAACTAATTCATAATTAATTTAATTAAATATAAGTATTAATATAAGGCCTGAATTTTTCACAGTGAGGATAATTAGTAGGGTAGGCAAGACATTTTTGAAACAGCTTCTTATTGAAAAAGAACTTCTTTGGATGGAAGTGTTTGGGCTTTTGACAGAAAAATATGTAGTTGCTTACAGAAATCTCTAGAGTGCCATAATTTTGAAACAGTTTGTTTTACAAAATTGTTCTGAAATATATTTTCTGATGTTAATTTATGTATTTTCATTTTATATTATTCTACTACTATCACATTATAGAATGAAAAATCATTTAAATCTAGTTTCATTTTAATTTTCAAACTGTTAAGTACATTTGCTACATAGTAAATGGGTAAATACTAAATTAATGGAAAATCCTTTTGTTATAACAGAGCAGAGAATCTTCATGCTGCTAAAACTGAAATATTTCATGTGCCATGAAGTTTTGAATGACCTCAATGATTTTAAAATATAAAATAGGAATCACTATCTCCATTGTCAATCACAGTGTCTGTATACTGCAGGCATTGTTTGCTGTCAGTTGTTGCTGATGACCTGTAAGTCTAGTTAAAAAACCCAGAGAATCAGTTGCAAAAACAGCACTTTACAATTACAACATTAATTCCCCAGGGAGAGAAATATTTTAAAATGCTAGAATTTTCCACAGTATGAGAGAACCTGATTTACAGCCATGTCTAATATTCCAGCATTAAAACTGTTTACCTGAGGAATTGTCTTTCCCACTTAGACCTTCTAAAATATATGCTCCAGCAAAGACAAACCTTGCAGTCTTGGGTCAGGTCAGACTTGGTGACTTATGAGTCTGTCCACATTCAATGTGGTTTTTGGATCCAGGTTGCTCTTCAGGAGCAAATGTTCCGGTCTCCTCAGCTGCTGCTCTCTGTGTTGCACAGGGGTCGCAGGAGGCTCAACCTGGTGTCCTTGCAGATGAAACAGGCTTGGAAGATGATGTGGTTTGAGCCCCCATTTCCAACACCCTCCAGCTGCTAATGAGTCCTCACTCCAGAGAAGAGCTAAGCCAGAAAAATCACCCCAAACATCTACACTGGAGACGCCAAGTCTTCAGGACCAACTGTTTTTAGTGCTTCCCAGCGTGCCCTAATGAATTAATAATCTGCAGGGCAGATAGAGCCATGAAATGTCTAAAACAAAATCCATGGAGCCACCATTGAGTGCAGTATAGGGGAATCAGGGTGAAGGGATGGAGTCAAAATGCTCCCCTATCTGGGCAACCCTAGTTGGATCTAAACAGTTGATATTCCCAAGCCAGGAGTTGGACTGTGGTGATCCTTGTTGGTCCCTCCAACTCAGGGTATTCTATGACTCTATGAAGCTGGGGCTGTGTGGAGGCTCAGTGTGACCCACGGTGTCCCCATGCCACCCTTGCTCCCACAGCAGGGAGGAGGGCTGTGCTCTGGCTGCCCAGGCATCTGCCAGCAGGTGTCACTTACACCACTTTGATTTGAACCATTGGAGTCCCATCATCCCTTTGCTTCCTCCTTGATGAACCAAAGGACAGAGGAGGCAAAAGGAGCCATGGGTGCCCTTTGTTTCCTTGGAGGCTGTATTAGCAGCTGGGATATCTCATGGGTATCCCAACTTCAGTTGCTTGGGATAGGTCTATTGTTTATGAACACTCCTGGGCCTCTTTCTCATCTTGCATCCTTGCGTATCTTTCGATGTGCATCCCATTTTGTTGGAAGACTTGTTCTGTTTTGTTGCAAAATAGCCTCAGTTTAGCAGCACATCTCTGCCTTCATCCTTGTGTGGAGCTCAGCAGCCCACCTTTAGATCAGCAGCCCACCTTTAGATCAGCGTGGATTCCTGAAAATGACACAGCCTCGCTCCACAGACACTTCACAGTTGAACTTAGATGACTTTAAAGAGTATTTTGACAGTCTGGGTTGAAAGAAACCATTGCTGCTGCTTTTGTGTGGTGTATCATGAGCAAAGCTGGCTCTCAGCCACTTGCCAGGGGTTTGGTTTGCCTGGCAGAGGTGAAGCCCAGGGAAATGAGCCATGCATGTTTGTTAGATGCGAATAGGTTAAAGAGATAAGGAAGCACTCAGAACTGAACTAAGGTGTTTACAGGCCCTGGAAAGAAAGCAGTGCTTGCTGCCCAGGGATGAGGCTGGGCAAAGCCAATGGCACAGGGTGATGCCACTGCTCCTCATGGGTGATGTGCATGAGCATCACCTGGAGAAGATCCTGCACATGGGGTGGTCTGCAGAAGTCACTTGGCTTTGGTGTGCTAAAACCCACTGTCATCTGATGAAGTTATGGGAGGACTGGACTGCAGTGCTCCTGGTCCCTCTCCTCATGCCATCGCACTGCCCTTTGTTTTCAGATTCCTAACAAAACATGGACTGAAAAATGAAACTAAACATTGCAATTTGTTCTTAGATTTGTTATAAATGCACAACATTTTCCTGAAGATCTCCATAACAATCATCAAGAAAACCAGCTTCAAACTAAGGCTGCTCTAGAGGATAACAAACACTAGAAAACCGATGCCAAAACCCTGATGGAAACAATGCAAAAAGAGGGAGAATAAAAGGATAATATGTGTTATCATGCTTCCATTTGACACATCCTCTAACGTAAATCTAAACCTGGGAAAATTAACAATAAAGAAACATTTCAGTAATACCTTTAACTTTGAATCTCTGCAACAGAAATACCAAAATGCAAAATGTTTTCCTGTGGACTTTAGAGATGGATGTATAGAACAGAACAAAACACTTTTTTCAAACCGGAAATCATTAATCTACCTTCAGTAACTATGGCTTGTCTTGCATTAACCTAAGGAACAGATTTTCTACCTCTCCTCACATTATCATATTGAATAATACTCATATAAGCCAATTGAACTACTTGGAAGTAAAATGTTACTAAAAAAATAAGACTATCAAAGCCAAATCATATGTAAATAATATCCTTCAAAGTCTGCTGAACACATCTTCTAGCCACAGAGCGATAACATTTCAATTATCAAAATATAAAAATGCTCACTGTAAAAGCCCAAGAGTCCAAAGTTTTTTAATTAAGTCCATAAAAAAGAAATATATTAGGTTGAAAATTGTAGAAGGCTTTAAATAATGTATTAAACTTCTTTTAGTTTTTTCTGCATCAAAATGGCTCCAGCTGGTGTTGTCAAACCTTTTGCACCAGCAGTGCTTTTTAATAAAAGCTGAAATTTTCTTGTACTCTCTTGATTGTTAGAGGTCTTTGTGAAAAACACAAACATAGTGAGATGCAAGACAGCATTGTAACATTTAGCAACTACACAGAAATTACAGTTAATGAAGAATTTTAATTGCAGTGACCTGTAAATGAGACATGTTACCTTACCTAGCTCCTGATCATCTTCCTTCGGAACTGGTGGTCCATTCTGCAGTTACCAACTAAACAAGGAAAAAATACTGTTTGCTTCCATCACTTACACAAAATAGCTTGCCAGAATAAACCTTCATAAATATTTTTGATGGCTAGGGTGGTGTTTCCACAGAAAAAACAAGAGAATTTACCCAAACTGCATATTACTGGAATGATAAAGCAAATCTGCACATTTTCATTTGTGCTAATGAAAGGGGTCGAATGTCTGTTATTCAAAACTTTACACATTTTGTAGTAATTAATTTCTACTGTTTTTGAAATGGTTGGGGTTTTTTGATGCTAAAATTCTCAAAATTTATTTTGGGAAACATTTGCTGGTTCTTGGTGAAGCTGTAGCTTCCACTACATCCTTTATGTCTACAAATACCTTTCTATTTTAAAGAAATAAAAGGTACATTAAAGGGTAAAAAAACTACCAACTACCATCACAGTGTCATCAGTGAGCTCATCAAAATGGTCTGTGTAGTATTATATCATGTAGGTTTGCTCTCTGGGCCTTAGACCTTCAGTCTCTGATTTCTGCTCCATCTTGGTAGAGCCAACCAAGTGCAGATGGCTTTAGTGCTTATAAGAGGCAAAAAGTGCTGCTGTGAGCACTGCTCTTAAGGGTGATGTATGAAGGGAGAGCAGAGCTTTTAATTCAGAAAGACTGCATTCACATAGCAAGCCAAACAAGACATTGGAGGTTTTAAATATCTGATATCTGAGTACAGGGAGGTGAGTCTATGACAGTGAACATATCTGTTTTCAGCTTCATTTTGTTTGTAAGAGTGTATCTGTAAGCAGTATCCCTAATCATCACTGTCCATGTCTAACAAGCCCCATGTTGAACTAGTGAGGAAATTTGACTTAGGCTGTTACTGGCTGATAGTTTCCTAATCATGTAAAGAAATTACCTGAAATAAATTGTCCACTAACATCAGCCAATGATTTTTTTTTCTTGTTCTAATTTACAAGAGGAATAGAAATAAACTAATAATAGTTTTTAGTTATTCAGCTTCATGCCATTGCTAATCACAGTGAGTGGTGGGAGTTTGCACCAGAAGTCCCAGCTGACATAGGAGGGTGGCAGCTAGGAGGGAGGGAGGGAGCTCTGTTAGATAGGGTAGGGAATCCCCACAGAGCATTCAGATAACAAGGTGCTGTATTTTCTTCTCTCCAATTTTTTCTGCCTCCAATACTAAGTGTGGCACTATCTCAGCCTGGCTCTGGGGTATTTTGGCTGTATGCTTGGGAGAGGAGAAAATATCACTGAAAAAAACCATGGCAAGTTTCCTGCAAAAGTCGGGGTGCTCTTTTTCTGAAGAGACACCACAGGGGCTCAGGGACTTGCTGCTTGTTCTTTCTGGTGCAAGAGGAGGAGCAGAACCTCTGTGCTGCTTATGATTTTAAATCATCCAGGACAGTGTAGAAATTGCTCTGCATGACTCCAAAAGACAAGAAGAGGGAAACCTTTAAAGAGCCTGCCTTATGAACCTAAGGAAAAAGCAGTGATTCCAGAAATTTTTAACAGAAAAGTGAGAGTATAAAGACACCATCATTAACATGGCTTGAAAGACAGGATGTTAATGCAGCTGAAAGCTATTGCTGGTTGGATCTGCCAGGACATCCCCAGCTACACGGGTGTATCAGCAGCCGGAGGGGCTTTGACTCTGTTGACGTAGGTAGTTATAATCAGGAGGAGAAAGTGGAGAGAAGACACAGGAGGGATGGAGACCAAGAAACAAAAAAGAAAGAGGGGGGAGAGAGAGAGAGAGACAGGAAAGAAAGGACAGAGGGAAAAGGGAAAAGGAGAAAGAGAGAAAATGTGGGGGGAGAAGAAGAGAAATTGGAAGGAGAGCAAGCGAGACTGTATTTCTATAATTACTGTGGATTGGCTCGGATTAAGGGCAACTAGCTATCTCTTGGTTTTTGCTTTTTATATAACAACTAATCTCCTTCTAATCAGTTATTATTAAATTATATTCCATTTTTAATTCATTCACAGATCATTGGTGGCACAATTCGGACATCTGGACAGATAATTGAATAGAGATAATTTATGTAAATGAGGAACAGTTGTGTACAAAGGTGGGGGAGGGGAGATTTCAACTCCCATGGCTGGTGACCTAATGAGGACTCTCCAAAAGCTACCCTTGCTCCCTGGGAGGACTCAGGTGTGAGGGAGGATGCTAGGAGTATTTGGGTATTGTGTGTTGGATATTAACACACATGCAAGAGGCCATCAAGCCTGACCTGTCTCACTTTACCAGAGGGACCAACCTGCACTGAACATCATTTCTCTGAAGACTGAAAACAGTGGCCAAATCAGCACCTGGAGGTGCCCTTTGCCTCCCCGGAAGAGGTTGTTTCTAATCCAGATCTCTTCATGATATACAGTGTGATATCCCAGAGCTGCACTGACCTGACCATAGGGTGGAGGCAGCAGGGAAGGAGCTACTCCAACTCAGAACACCAGCTAGCTGCCAAGCCTAGTACCTTGTGCAGGCCTGACTAGAACCCTGGAGGCTATTTCTTACTCCTCAAAAATGCCTCCCTGCTATCAAATGCCCTTTGACAGACGTGGCCTAATCTCTCCTTGCTTGTCCTGAACTCTGAATTTTGGAATCAGGAAAAACTTATGTAGGTAGACTTCAAAGAGGGCTTCCATGATCAAAGGCAGTAACCAAGTACCAGAGAGGATCTGGACTAAAGCATTGTGGTAGCAGCAATATGAAAGAACAGCCCCAAGAGTCTGTCTTACTGTCATTTATGGGAACTGTCAGAATAAGCAAATGCAGAAATTGAGTCAAATACTGTCCAGAGAGAGAACACAATGTGGCAGCGGGATACATCAGATCCAGCATGAATACCTACAGGGTAGGGAGTCTGGGCATATTCCCATTGTAGACAGAGGACTCTGATCAACAGGCTCAGTAGAGCTTAGGACATGGTTTATCTTGGTATAGGTAAAATAAACTGGATTAGGGGAATTGCATCTCCATTGACTTTATTGATGAGATAGATACTGACTAGAGAAGTAGCCCAGGACTGACTTAGGTGTGGGCATCTAAAGTTAAACAAGATGGATCCTGCTATAACGGAGGAGAGGCATGACTCTGTTTTTGCAGTAGTATGCACAACTACATATTCCTCTGGCTCAGAACAAGGGAAGATTAAAATGAGGTTCTTGTTCTGGGCTGTGGTTATATTACTTTTCTACAACATTTGGATGCCACAGACTTAGATGCTGAAGAAAGAAGCATGATAGATAAATTTATCTTCCAAAGGGGGAAAGAATGCTAAACTCAATTGCTATAGCAGAAATCTAATTTCCATCACTCTATCATAACAGGAGGAATTTTCCTGTGCATACTGAATTGTCTTAGTATTATGGAACTGTTGGAGGAAGGGAACACCATAGATGCATTCAGTGTGTAGGAAGACTATCAGAAGATTTGTTTGTCCAAATAAATTCAGGTTGAATTGCCAAGAATACAATGCAAATTAAATTAAACTGGTTCAAGTGACCTTCTTTCCCAGTGTCAGAAATACACTGGGCTTTGTTCAGCTCTGCAGGGGTTTTTTTGTTGTTAAAAATTTCCCTCTTCAGGTCAGATCTTGAGGCTCTAATTAGCAAAATGTGAAATTCCACTGGAAGAATTATTGGGAATTTTTCAGACAGGAGTTATCAGTGATAATGAGAATGCAGCCATATGACTGACTGCAACCATAAGGTTGGGACAAAAGTGCTTAGCAAGGAGGGTTTAAATTGGCCCTTCTTGAAGTCTTCATAACCAATGAAGAAAGGTGACTCAGGTGTGTATTGATGCCATTTGCAGGATACTGAGTTGGAAGAATTTATGCCCATGAGCAGAAGAAAACCAGAGTGCTGCAGCATGGAGAACATAGGTGGGAGTCAACTCAGCAAACTGTTAAAAGGGAAAAATCCCAGAGCCAAAAAATGTGCCTCAGAGACAGGCAGAAGGACAGTGAGAACAGCTGGGCATAATAGTTTGGTATGATCTCAATGTACATTTGCAATATGACAAAGCTCTAAAAAGGATTGAGACAGCTCCACATTCAGAAACATGACATTGTGGAGCAGCCTATTAATGTTGTACTTCTCCAGTGTTAAAACTCAAATTTCCTGTGCAGTTTTGCAATTTTGTTTCTTAAAGAAATACTGATAAATGGAACAGAGCATAGAAAAGAGGAAAGAAAATACCTGGGAACTTGTGGTTTTGGTCTGTGAGCCATGCAGAGATGTGTCTGACTGAAGTGATAACTGAAGAGAGAGGAATCCCTCCGCTACCAGAAAGGTACAGAATCTGATGAGAAAGCCTAAGATTTGGGCTAGCACCAGGAAGAGGAGTACTAGTCACTAAGTGAAAGGCAGATCACAGGTCACCTATGCACAGGATAAAGGTGAGCATTGAGAGGGAATGGATGAGGTTAAAGTGTAGACATTTGCCCAGAGTAACTGGTAGGATTGTGGGAGCCTTGTCATGGGGAATATTTATTAGACTAGATATTTTCACTCTCACACATTAGCCCTCTTTCTGGTGGCAGCCACCACTGACAGACACAGGAGCTGTGCACTGCTGCTGACTCCTTGCATCCTGCCTGGTTGGCTCATATAAATCCCAGTGAAGGCAGGAAACTCCTACATAATGTACCATGTCCCATCCCAACCTCTTTGACACATTTTCCTGCAATCCTCTGCATGCTCTGTGTCTTTTCGGATGCTGCCTTCCCTTAAGCATACTGGGGGCTGCTACATGTCTTAGGGTTTCAAACCAGTTTTCCTTATGACTATTAAACTTGTTTGGTGATTGGTGATGTAGTCTGTTAAGAAGGAACTATTACAATTTCTTGTTTGTTTTATTAATATTTTATAATACTAAGCCCTCTTTTCTGTAATGGTGGAAAAGCTTCATAAGAAAAGGAGCACTGCTGTGTGTCCTAAACTTACCCAGTCTGGGGTAGTGTATTTCCTTTGCAAACTTATTCAGTAGCGAAACCTCATTGACATTTATCTCCATTTCATCTCCAGTTTCCCTCACTTCATCATGTACTTAGGCCACTGTGTTTTCCCAAAGGAGCAGGTGGTCTGTGATGAAAATGCAGACTCAGACATAACTGACTCTGAGAGATCTTTGAAGACCACAGCTAATATCCTGGCTTGGCAGACAATGCAAGGTGAGAATCAGCACGATGTCTAGAACAAAATGGTGAGCTGCTCATATTGACTCAAAGATGGACCCTGAGAATGTGTCCACCTTTAATCCCAGATAGAGTGGATATAAGTCCAAGGCCCATCTGGCCAAGGGACTGTTATCCTCTCATGGTCTGTCCCTGATCTCAAATGAAAAGGTTTGTGCTCCTCAGACAGACAAGGGTGTGTGGAGCGTCAAGTGTGATACAAGTGTATGATACAAGCATCCTGGTTTGTATCAGAAATAGTGTGTCCAGCAGGACCAAGGCAGTGATTGTCCCCTGTTCTTGGCACTGGTGAGGCCACACCTTGGATCTAGTATTCAGTTCTGGGCCCCTCACTACAAGAAGGACATTGAGGTGCTGGAGTGTGTCCAGAGAAGGGCAACAGAACTGGTGAAGGGTCTGGAGCACAAGTCCTGTGAGGAGCGGCTGAGGGAACTGGGGTTGTTTAGCCTGGGGCAAAAGGGGCTCAGGAGGCAACTTACTCCTCTACAACTACCTGAAAGGAGGATATAGCTAGGTGATATTCAGTCTCTTCTCCCAAGTAACAAGGAATAGGACAAGGGGAAACAGTCCCAAGTTATGCCAGGGGAGGCTTAGATTGGATNATTTCTATTTTGTTATTAAGAGTCTGTGGGGTCAAGGAAAAAAGGTGATGAAGGACAATCATACAGACTGAAAATAGCTGGGAATAGAGAGGAAAATTTTCCAGCCTTTACTTGAAATTCCATTACTTGTGGTGGATACTGATGCCAACCTCATACATTTACAACCTCCCTAGATTTCCCCAAGGAAATGCTGCAGAAAGAGGTATTTCTATTAAGGTATATAGACAGTTTATTTTAAGTCTTCAAGGCATCACTTGATTTAGTTTTCCTAGTAGGGAGGAGTGGTACCAGCAGTCACAATGGTTATCTGGTGGTGATAGGGAAGCAGATGCTCACACCGCACTTTTAACTCACACAACAATGCTCAATCAATCATGGGATCACATGGCAGTGATCTGGGTGGCACACCCCTGCCCTTTTCCTTTAGCCAGACCCCAGAAGATGGTAAGGGCCAGTACTTTGTCCATCCCCAGAGTTCGGTCAGCTCTTGGGTTTCCATCATTTTTCAGGTCTCCATCCTATCATTCCTGGTTAGTAGAACACAGCAGGGTGTGGGTGAGGGGAGCAGTGATGTGTTCAGTGAACCAGTGTCACTTCCTTATGCCTTATCTCTTTCTGTGTACGTGCATCTCAAACACTGCTGAAAGTTAGATGGTGGATGTCAAATGAGGAGATGGATTGCTAGAAAACTAGGACTAGTGGGAACCCAGAGAAGCTGTCTCTTTGTCCCTCCTGCCCTGTGCCATGACCAGTTATACCCATCTCGTTCCTGACAGAAGGACATACATCTAAGTAATCTCTTCCAGTGTCTCCCTTGCAGTCTGTTTCGCTCCTCCTGCTCATTTTTCTCAATTTTTTTCCTGAAGTCTAACATAGAGCTTTCCTGCTACAATTTCCTGTGGCACAGAGGGCAGCTTTTTTCCTTCCTCCTGTACAGCTTTCACGCCTGGAGATTTTCTTTTATCCTCTCTCTGTCTTCCGTCTTCTAGTTACATGGCACCACTTCTTTCAGGTTCTCCTTGCAGGACAGATCTGTGATCATTCTCAGTGCCCTCCATCAGGCACTCTCCAGTGAGTCCACTTAGAAAGGCAATTCTAAAACTGGGGTCAATACACCAACTAAAGTCTCACCAATGCTGAATACAAGGAAAGGTAATTTCCAAAGGTCTTGACAGTTGTAGTCTTACCCATTCTTCACAGTAGGAGGTTTGATTTATTTGCAACACAATACTATTTTTGACAGTGCTTGTAATCCTTTTAACCCCTACTGCTTTTTTGAAAGAATTGCTGCATAACAAGTTGTTTTCCAGCCCCTGTTTATGCATTTCATTCTTTCTGCATCACTGAGATTCTTTGCATGGTTTGTTACTGATTTGCATCTACGTTTTTCCAACTACTTTCTGAAATTGCCAAGATGATTTTGAATGCTAAATCTGTCCTTCAGTGTACTTAAAGTGCCTCCCAGGTCTGTGTCTTCCTGGTGTGCCCACTCCCTCTTTTGTCATCCATGTTGTTAATTCATCCAGTGAGCAGAACCAGACCCCGAACAGATCTTCATGAAGCTATTCTCAATACATCCTTTATTTTGATAGTAAACCACTGAGGACTAGTTGCTGAGCAGAGTTTTTCAACTAATTTTTCATCTATTTAATGTTAGTTTCTGCTAATTTGTATTTCCCTTGTATTTACTCATAAGGATAGCTTTTGAAATGAAGCCTGAACAGCTTATGGAAGTAAAGATACTCAACCTCTTCTGTTCCTTTTTTATCTACAAGATCTTGCTACAGCAAGAAATTAGATTGACTGAAAGGGACTGATCCTTGACAAATTCACACTGAAAACAATTGATTGTCTCATTTTAGCCTTTGATATTTAGAGATAACTAGGTAATTTATTCCAGAATTTTAATGGGAAAGAGAATTAAGCTGATTGGTCTGTAATTACCCATCACCCTTTCCTTCACTTCTGTAAGAGCAATGCCTGTGATTTTCCTGTACTCCACCACATCTCTACAGGTTCTGGAAGACAGCCACTACTGACTCTGAGACTGCTGTAGCCAAATTTCTAAGCACCTTCAATGAAGCTCATTATGCCAAATAAATCTGAATGTATCTAACTCAATAACATTACCTCTCCCATACACTTTTCTTATTCTATGCCAAGATTTTACTTCTTTATCACTGTTATTAGTTTCTCTAATATTATCCTCTGTCAATAATTTTCACTTCTGTTGAGCAGAGATCCAATATTTTGCTTCGTCTTCCTCTTGATACTAATGAATTTACAGAATGATTTCTTGTTCCCTTTGATTATCCTGCTACTTACAAACTTATTTTATGCTTAGCCTGTTTGATTATATTCCTGCTTGCCTCTGCTGTTCTTCTGTACTCACCTTTTGTGCACCAAGCTATTGCTTATCTTCTGCACCCTTCCTTCACAGGTGTGAGGTCAATGGCAAATTTGTGAACTAACCAGGTTGTTATAATTTTTTTTCCTATTTTACGATACGACAGCCCCTTCTGGAGCAGAGGAGGATGAGTGGCTTAGAGAAATAAGGCTCATGTATCATGAGTTTGCTGCAGTTGAAGAAGAAGGTTAAGGGGCAGGTTGTACCTTGACAATTGGATTAGGAGATGCCAGAAGCAGGGAAATGCAGGAGAGCCTTTTTTCCCCACAGTGGTATTTGCTGTAACATCAATTATTTTGAGCATTATTAAAGATCATAACCACAGCTCTAATGACATTTATGTGGAGGCAGTGAAGCTGCATCCTTGAATTCTGAAGTGAGGGGTTAGCCTGCTTGCTTCTCCAGCCTGGTGGTTAATCTGATCCTTAGCTCACTAACAGTGAGGGCAGGTTAAGGAGGGGTGGGAAACAACAGTGTTGTGCTGCAAGGAGGCCCTGCACTGCAAGGTACCCAGGGACAATGCCACAGCCCTGGTGTGCCCCACAGTGGGGCCCTGGCACCTCTCACTATGCCACCACCAAGTCCCCATGTACAACATCAAACCTTCCTCCAGAAAAGCCAGAGGCTGAGTGCATGAGTAGAGGGGCTTGGGGAATGCCAGGGTGAGGTCCTCCTCAGCGCCCTGTCACATCATTTTGCCAATGCTGCCCCATGCCCATTTCTTCTCCAGAATCCCAGCGTCAAAGTCCTTGCCCCTTTATACTCCCCATTTTGCCTTGACAACAGGTGCTCCTCCTGCTGCTGC
>VYZR01058706.1:0-16437 GCA_013400675.1 Oxylabes madagascariensis
GCTGATAGTTCTGGAAGAGCCACAGTAACACAGGGATGGGCAAACAGAGAAAGAAGTGGTAACTCTGAATCAGAAGTATGACTGTAACTTGCACCTGAAAGCAGAGAACCTGCGCTGTGCAAGCTCCAGTCCCACAGAGGGATATCCATGCTCATGCAGCAGAGTCAAGCACATGCATGTGCTTTTAAATTGTGGGGCTGTAGTGATGTTGTTCCTCTGGGTGTTGTGCTGTGTTGGACTGTGCAGGCTCAGCCTGTGAGATAAATTGCATATGAATAATACAGACACTCAGATGTGTGACTGAACCGACCGAAATCTTTGTGAGTGGGAATCCACAGACTTTGTAGACAGGCGTAATAGTTTGGGCTGATAGCAGCTACACGACTTTAGTAAATGCAGCTTTGGGCCTGGGCAGAGACATCCTCTAGGACAATCCACCCAACACAGCTACCCAGCTGTGTCAGTGTTCTCCAGACAGCATTTATTCCATGTATTTTCTTCTCTGTGCTGATACAAAGTCCAGTGTGTGCAAAGAGAACAGTAATTGTTGCAGTGCTCTTTATGCCTAGTCAGTGTAGTAGTAATGAGAAGTGAAATATTTTCTATAGACTGTGTGACCTGAATTCTTTTGCAGAGGGATTCTTTGAAAATAAATTCCTTATTTGGCCTGAAGAGTGCTTTGGGAAAGTTGCTATAGATGCCAGCACTTTGCACTGCATTCTGTAAGACTGTTTCAGGAGATGCTGCTGCCTGATGGTCTCTAGAGATACTAATTCAGGTGCAAGACCTTTGCTGAACATGCAGATATTTGCACTGGAGTTCTTTTCCCACTCTGGCAGATTTAGGTTGTAGGGAATTGGCTGAAAGAGCCTTTCTCTCAAGCCAGGTTTTGGGACTCACTGAACTGGCAACTTGGTGGAAACCCAGACTTCCAAGGGCAGGCTGCTCTAGTCTGACTCCCAGTCCTGGTCCTGCAGCTCAAGCTGTTCATCAGTTGCTGGGACACCCCTGAGAGCTTTTAAAGACTGAAGATGCAACCTGGCATCTCTCTTGGTCACACAAAATGGATTCTTTCTTGTCCTTCACCTTCCCATGGCACAGTGCTGCAGCAAGGGTTGTGGTGTTAGGCCAAAGGATAACGTGGCACGTGCTGGACGTGGTGCATGAATGGAATGTCCACAGGTGGCTGTTGCCCCGATTTCAGCCTTCTGAATTGTTCGTGTTTCTGTAACAGTAGTTTTCCCACGCTTTAAGTATCAACAAATGGTTTGTTTTCATATATTCATGGAGGAGGAGAGAGCTGACAGACTGTTGGTCTGACCAGTGTGTTGGAGGGGTGGCAGCTTCACCCTCCAATCCACTGTCACCTTTAGAATTCTATAAAATGTCAGAGATGTAAATAAAGTTCCTTCTTTTCCAGCACGACTCAGCATGTAGGAGCAACTCTTTCCCATCTCCTTTCCACACTGTCTTCCCCCTTAGACCACAGCACTGATGATTTGGCAAACCACTTGCTCTGTGCTCTTGCTCAGCAGTGGGCTGTTCATGCAGCTGGTGAAGTTCAGGGCTCTGCACTCGTGTGACACAGAGAGCTCTGGAGAAACATCAGATCTGCAGTTGTGACCCTTCATGCTGCCAAGCAGAACTCACTGCTTGAACATGCTCTCCATTCTGGTGTCCAGACAGGAAGGAATTGATAGTGAGCATTAAAGATTGAAGGATGCCCTAAGTTTTTAAAAGCACTGAGATTTATCCATGCAATCCTCATTAAAGATAATGGAAATGAAGCAGATAAATAATGTGCCAGTAGAAGTCCATGTCCCTGTGCTGTGCCTCACGGTGTAGGCATCCTGCTAGTATTTCTCAGTTCTTGTGAGGGGAAAAAAAAACAGGCTAAAAGATTCATGCCAATGCTAACATGTTTACACACCATGTGGAGTTTTCTTAATTGGAACAGACATTGAGCTCTGAGAGATATTAGACACATGACACAACACCCCTGTCTATTTTTTTTTTCCTTCTGTTTATCTATGGTCAAATTTTCACCTAAAAATGTATGAAAGGAAATTCTTAACGTAATAAATTCTTTTGGGTTTTGCATTCAGAAATTCAGAGAAGCCCTTTGGAAAATGTACTTTAAGATGCTAAAAATGATTGCCAGGATTTTATAAAAATCTCTAAATTATTTTTTTGTGGTTTGGATCAGCCCCCCCCAGTTATCATACTGGGAATACAATCTGGATGTTCATCAAGCAGTCTTCACATATCCTGTTCCACAAAAAGGGCTTCAGATGTGCATGATTTTGTGATTATGGCATAGGATGGACATGAGCATTCTCCACCCTCCTGTTTTTTCTGTAGTATGGACTTCATCCACAGTGTGTTGTCAGTCCTCTAGCACAATAAATTAATTTAATTATTTTCTAGTGAGACAGATGGATGTAGTGAGCCTGAGATTTCAATTCAGATTGCTAAACAACAATAGCATTATGTAAAATGTCAAACTGCAACCCAATTCCTCATTACCTTGTTGTGGGTATATTCAGATGGGACTGAGGAGTAGCTGAAAGTCTTTCATTGTTCTGTCAAAAAATGCAAATAAAATATATCTCTTTAAATTTAACTTCCAAGTGCACGAGTGAGAAGAGACTCACAAAACCTGCCAGCAGCAATGAAAATGCAGGAGAAGGGAACCACACAATGTTTCATTCCATCCTAGAGTAAATGGCACTTTGAGAATCCCAAGGTGCAGGTGTAGAATGAATATATGCACTCAGAGGTGAGGCCCTCCTGAATTTTGCATGTGCTCATCATCTCCTCAAAATGTTCATCTGCAGATGTTTCTAAACTAAACTAATCTAATCTAATCTAATCTAATCTAATCTAATCTAATCTGTTCTAATCTATCCCAGATATTTATAAAATACCTATTACCACCACTGTGGGTGTGTGCAGCTGCAATTATGATCCTATAATTCTCTTTCATATCTGTCATGTCAAAAACTTCAAGACAATTTGTAGGAATATGGATTCCTTTGGTACATTCATGAGATGCATGAATAGCAAGTTCAAATCTTCAAAATCTTCAAAAATCGTCCAAACTGGCATCTGTAATTCCTGTATGGGCAGTGTTTTGTGGGCAGGAAGCACAATGACACTTCCAGCAAAGTGTAAATTCATGCAACATGCAATACCATCTCAGTGACGATTTTCAGCAACTGAAAAGCAACATCAGAGAATCTGTATTAGTGATTATTTCTGAGTTCTGGGGTCAGCTTCACCTTCATTGTTCACATAAAAACAACATATGTTCTTTCTTGCCATTGCAATTGTTGACTAGAATCACACTTGGTAAAAATTTTCAGGAGTTTAAAAGAATCCCAGTGATTTGCTCTTAGTCCTGCCATGCACGAGAAATGCTGGAACAAATCTTCCAGAATAATCACACCGTGATAAAGATCCACTGGCTGAGGCATTTCTTTGCAGCTGGCACCCACCAGATAAACCCAGTCAGTCCTGCCTCCCAAAGCACGACAGAAGGAGTCCAGGCAGGCTGAATGAGGCTCCAATTGCAATTCAAATACACTTTTACAGAGCGTGATTAGTGCTGCTAATCTCACCTTGGGAAGCCAAAGACAATAACGACGTTACTGAACACCTCGGGTGTTATGTAATTCTTTCGCTCAGAAATTTGCTGGTGTGAGAGTGCTTTTGAAACCCGTTAGTAAAACTGAACTTGCCAAATGATTGATCTCTTCTCTAGGGAGAACAAAGTCAAATTTGTGCCAGCATGGAGCCAGAGCCTGCCAGGGGTTGAGGACTTGCAAATCCCAGTGCTACCAGTGAGAGCTGAGGACACAAAGTCCTGCGTGTAACGGAGCTCACTTGTAAAATGGACTAAGAGCTGTGGAGCTCTTTCCCTGTGATAACAATGCTGTGTACTTACTCATNTCAGTGACGATTTTCAGCAACTGAAAAGCAACATCAGAGAATCTGTATTAGTGATTATTTCTGAGTTCTGGGGTCAGCTTCACCTTCATTGTTCACATAAAAACAACATATGTTCTTTCTTGCCATTGCAATTGTTGACTAGAATCACACTTGGTAAAATTTTCAGGAGTTGAAAAGAATCCCAGTGATTTGCTCTTAGTCCTGCCATGCACGAGAAATGCTGGAACAAATCTTCCAGAATAATCACACCGTGATAAAGATCCACTGGCTGAGGCATTTCTTTGCAGCTGGCACCCACCAGATAAACCCAGTCAGTCCTGCCTCCCAAAGCACGACAGAAGGAGTCCAGGCAGGCTGAATGAGGCTCCAATTGCAATTCAAATACACTTTTACAGAGCGTGATTAGTGCTGCTAATCTCACCTTGGGAAGCCAAAGACAATAACGACGTTACTGAACACCTCGGGTGTTATGTAATTCTTTCGCTCAGAAATTTGCTGGTGTGAGAGTGCTTTTGAAACCCGTTAGTAAAACTGAACTTGCCAAATGATTGATCTCTTCTCTAGGGAGAACAAAGTCAAATTTGTGCCAGCATGGAGCCAGAGCCTGCCAGGGGTTGAGGACTTGCAAATCCCAGTGCTACCAGTGAGAGCTGAGGACACAAAGTCCTGCGTGTAACGGAGCTCACTTGTAAAATGGACTAAGAGCTGTGGAGCTCTTTCCCTGTGATAACAATGCTGTGTACTTACTCATACCAGACCTAACATGTTGACTTGCACTAAACTGTGACGCCAGCCTGCTTGATTCTGACCGCAGGCTTAACAAAATCCAAGCCTCAGTGTCCGACTGACCGTGAGGGCACTCAGCAGCACTGAGTTAGGCCAGAGAAGGACACCATTCCTCTCTCTTGTCTAGTTCATAAAACCACTTGAACTTTCCCTCACCAGAAGATAGTGATCCTTTCACATCAACAAAATTGTAGAGAGACAGAAAAAATAGCTGAGCTGTGCCAAAAAGTCATAAGGAATTTTCAACAGGGGATGGGAACAGTGGAAATGTCCAAGAGGATAATGGTGAAATTAGAAATGGCTCTTTGAGAATAATCAGCTACAGAATAAAGTTTAAAGTGAGGAAAGGGGAGACTTCATTTCATCATTAAAAATATCCATGTATGAAATACATGGAGAGAAACAAACAGTGAAGACACTGTTGCTAGTGGGCTGGCTTTTAAAGTATTAATGAGACGTCACAGAACAAGAGTTTCTTTTATTCTTTTTTATCCCAGCTCCCTGCTTTCAAGGTTCTTGTGTGAACATGCTGCAGTTTGCAAGGCTGTGAAATTATCAGACCTGGACCAGTGCCAGTACAAACCAATTTATTGGAGTCCAGCAATTAACTAAAACCTAGAAAGCTTGATTAATTGTGGCACGGCTCAGCAGGGAACATTGAGAAAAAAAATCATGACACTCCATGAGTGTCTCTGTTCCATATACCAATTTACATTATAAGTAAAGAAAAGTTTCTTCTCTGTAAATACTCTTACTTTATTCTTTTGCATCACGTAGAAAGAATAATTACAATGCCATGTGAGAAAATGCTTGTTGGCTATGCAGCTGGCTCTCTGGATAATAATTTCATAGTAGCTGTTACCCTGTTACATATTTTTTGCTACTGAATTAATATCTCATTGTAACCCCAACAATAGGATATATTATTTTAAAACATTGTTTCATCGAGCTTCTCTCTGGAGGGACATATTGAGAATCCAGTACTGCTCTGTTTCCTTCTATTTCTTCAAATATGGATGTGTGCAAGAAAGATGAGGCTTTGGGAGTTGTTCAGAAGTATTTAGGATAGAAAAGCAGCAAACAAGTAGTTGGGCTGAGAAGCAATTTAGCAGGGCAGAGTATGTTGACTGAAATGAAATCCTGGAGTCTGAGGAAGCTGACATTATTATAAGCAACTACAAAGTGTCATTTAGGTGTTAGCTGGTTTTATTATGGTAGTATTAACAGTGTCCACGTTGTTTGTTTTATTGTGAGGCTTATCATAAAAGTCTATGCATAATGCAGAATTTAAAAAATCTCATTCCTAGATGCCTTAGTTAGTGGCACATGAATCATCTTTAGTATAGATAACTGAGAAGAAAATAAATATTCCAGCTCAGTGTAATGTACCACTGCAGTATATTGTAATGGGTAATACAAAACACTGGATTTGAGTCATCTTAGTTCTCCTTACATCAAAATAATTCAGTGGTTAGTACTGGGAAAAAAAAGCTGTTTAAAGATAAAAAGTAGTGGTAAAAGAATTGTCACCCCTGCCCAGTGACAAGGAAAAGTAAGATACATGAAAATATTTTTACCTTTTCAACATCATTTTGTATCCTAATCTGCATCCAACCGCGACACTGTCACATTCTCAGATTTAAAGAGTGCAATCCACAGACAGGGCTAAATCACATTAGGCAGCAGTGATAATAGAGCCTGAGCATGCAGAACATCCCAGCAAGCCTCTGGCTGGGGCTCTGGGGTGATTTGGGACATTCAATGAGGTAGGAAGGGCTGTCTCCTCCAATTTCACTGTATTTACTGGGGATTTAATGTATTTTTTTTAAAGATATTTGCAGTGGAAATCAGTTTGTCGGAGGTCATCTAATTGAATCTCCAGCCCTGGCAACCCTTCACAAAGGCTGCCAGGAATGACCGAGTTGCTAATGCTTAACTGTGAACACCCGGCAGGGGTCCTCCACAGGCCTGAATACAGTCAATTATGTTATTTTTCTAAATATTAGTGACTCAGCTGTCTCTGCTTGTGAAGAGTTACCAGGGTCACGGATACAATCAGACAGATCCTCCCCCCCCCCCTTCACTTCCAAGAGATGGGGAGGATCTTTTAAAAATCGCACCGAACAACCCCGAGGTGGAGGGAAGGGCTCTCCAGGGTGGGTGCATTTGGGGTGCCCCTGGTTTGAGGGGTGCCAGGGGCTGTGGAAGTGCTGCTGTCTGTGAGCAGCCTCCCAGCTCTGTGATGGAAATATAGATTTCACAATTTAGCTCAACAGGCACTCGGGCTGAAACCTTAAAAAAACCAGAGGAACTAACAGCTTGTCTCACCCCTTTAACACTTTTTTGTTCCTTCTGTCTTCTCCTCTCCCTCCCACCTCTCATTGTACTACAAATATGTCTGTGAAAGGAATGTTTCTATGTACAATTCAGTTTTTCTTTGTAGACTCATCAGGGAGAGACACTGGCTAAGGAGTGCATTCATGGTCTGGAGAGCTCTTCCCTGACACTTCTAGATGCCTCAGCAGCCACAATCCTTTGCCCTCTACACAGAACTCTGCAAATATTTTAGGGGTTTTGATTGTAACTTCTTTAGTTTTTGCCAAAAAGGCTCTTTTCCAAAGCCCAGCCTTCTCCAGAAACAGCATCCCTATCCCTGTGGTCCATAGCCCAGCTCTTATCTGATCAACAGTTTTTGGCAGAAGGGAAAAATCCCTCTAGAGCATTTGGGTGCCTGCGCATTGTTTTGGCCCAAGTCTGAGGTAGTGCTTTGGAGTTGGCAAAGTTTCCTAATTTACCGCTGTTAAATTTTATCCAACTTCAGGAATATTATGTGGATGTGGCCAATTTCCAGCTATTCTGAATCCATTGCAAATACTTTGCCAGCATGCGTCCAAATCTAATCCAATTGTGATGGTTTTAATGCCAATACAATTTCCCTGTAAGTACCTTCAGGCCTGGCATCTGAACTGCAGCGACCAGGGGTTCAGCTGCTTGGAGCCCAAGTCCCAGGAGGTGAGACCTTTATTCTTCTGGGTCCCTTTATCCCTTTGGGTCCCTGTCTGTCCCAGAGGTGGAAAGCCCAGACTGGGTCACTGATCACCACTGATCTTGCGTCTCTGGCTTGTTGAACGTGCATTTTTTGAGGTGAGAGTGAGGATCTAGGTGTTTCCTTGGAACGAGCAGACAGTCTGGAGTCATAAGGTGTCTTTTACTATTTGACATCTGTGCACTTCAAATTGGGGTACTGGTGTTCCAGCTGTGTTAGAAATACAGTAGCTAGATAAAACTGCAGTGAAAGCAGAACTGAATTTCATGTGTTTCAGTACTGCAGGGAACTTGACTTTGAAGGACTGGACGTTATCAAAAGGGTGCCTTTGTAACTTGTTCTTGCTACAAAAACAGGGAGGAAACCAAGGCACCTCTGTTCTAGAGTTTCCCCTGGCTGGAGCTCCCCTAGGGAGAAAGAAAATAACCCAGCAAGGGAGAGGAGGCTGGCTGTGTTTAGACAGCCTGTCCTGATCTGCGTGTGCCTCTCAGGAGGAGGAGTGCCCCAGGAAGGTTTTGATGTCTGGCTAACCACCGAGGCCACTGTCTCCCTCCTGGAGGAGATGGTTTGGGCAGGAGCTGTGGCACTCTAACTGTAGAAGAGATGGTTTCCTCGATGTTTTCACCTTTAATTCGTTGCCTTCTCCCCAGATTGTTGTCATGATGTCAAATGCATGGTGTTAAATCCTGTCCTCAGGCAATAATGAGGACTCCCTTGTGGAAAACTGGAATCTGCACGTCCTTAATGTTGCAAAGTTATGTGTGACCTACTTAGGTCACAGGAATGGTGGGGACAACAGCATCCTGTCTTGTGCTCCACCTCATCCAAGTATTCACACTGATGGAAATTGTGACGTCAGTTGTTACAAGCAGCTGACAAAAAGAGAAAAGAAGATATTTCTAACTTCTGTTTCAACAAATACACCTTTCCTTTTCTTCTATTGACACTGTCATCCGTAAGTGTTAACAAGACTTTCTGGTTTTCTGTTCAATAACATTCAATAACTTAAACTCTTGGCAGAATTATATCAATTACAAAAGTGATATATGCATGTGTTCAGGCTTTGTGAGGGGAAAATTCCATCCTGATTCTATCCTCAAAGAGTTCCACCCTATTCTGTGCATCCAGAGATACATTATACCATTGATTGGTCATGAGACATTTTGCAGACCAAATTCATGGCTAGAGGAAGCAGGCAGGAAAGCACCAGTTCAATTAACTTGAACTCATTAACGTCAGCAATTACTCACTTTTGGGTTCTTCTGTGCCACAGTTTTTGACTACCTGACAGAACTGGTTTAAGGAATGTGTGACAATATCTGATTTAAGTACAAGAAAATTAATGATACAAGGGGAAATGTTTTTACACTCACCCAGAATAGGATTAGATTAGGGCAGAATTATAACAGACCTTGTCTCAAGTTTTGGCTTAGTGTGCTACCCAGTGATATTTCTATTTAAAAGCATGCTCTTTCATGTATTTATGCTTTGCTTTGGGTATTTCAGATCTCAGGAGGACTCAAATCTCCCTTTTCCTCAGTTAAGAAATGGGAGAACCACATATGAGGTGACAACCTTATTTATTCTTCTACCATGACCCTTTAAAAGAGAAAGAAGAAACAGCTGATACTGAAAAAATGTAACACTCAAACCAAAGCCCCCAAAAGCTGGGTAGAAGTTTTTTTTAAAGTTTTTTTTTTTTAAAAGCCAATCTTCTGCTTACTTTTATTTTAACAGGCCATCTTCCAAACTTGCACAAGGCTAACTATATTACAAGGCATAGATTAAAACAGAAAAGCTCTCTAAAGCAGACCTGTTGGAGTTGTCTTTAAAATTAAAAGCAGAGTGTTTGTTTTCTTTAATATGGAGGGCAGCACCAATAAAAACACCAGGGAAAGGCCAGTATTACTAGATCACATGTCTGCTTTTATCTCACAGCAGAGTTATAGTGGAATGATTTTTGCTTGGAGACTTGAAAGCTGGACTGCATCCTTTCATGCTGAAATCATATCTCCTGCAAGGATTATTGGAGGATATAATGTTTCCTTCAGCTTCTTATTTTCTCCACTCCTGAACTTGGACTCCTGACCTCAACTTTTCTCTGGTTATGACCAAGCATTGGCCTTCAATTGAATAGCTGAGCTTTTTTACAATCAGATCAGCTTCTGCTCTTGTAATTTCAGACTCATTTCGTGACATCGATATTGTAGATCTTAACTAAAAGCCAAACGTTTTATATCTTGGGTAATGACCATAGAGGAATTCCCAGGTTTTGCTCCCATGTGTGTAGCCATCCAAAACATTCAATATGCGTGGCTGGAGTGGCAGGAGCTGTGCACACTTTTCATGGGGGCCCCCGTTCCTCTTTGTGCCCCTTTTGCAGCACAAAGCACCTGTGCTCTGCTCTGGGGGTCACACAGAGCGGGCTGTGAGTGGCAGGTAATTCAAGGTTCATGCTAGCTGAGTCTGGACCCTCTCATTAACTGAACAGCTAATCAGGCAGAAATCTGTGGGGCTCTGCAGTTAATTACAGGGCAGGGTTAGAGGGTGGGTACTAAAAATATCTATTTCTTGGCCGTGCCACTGTCGCCTGCTAGAACCAGTGCAGGCTAATTGCACTGGATTATCTGCACAGATAAGGTTAGATGTACTGTTCAGAGGAGTACCTAATCCAGGGAGCCTTCTGTTCATGGGACTCGTGATTTTTCTTTTAATTGTTCTTTATTAATTGGGTATGATGTGCCTTGTGCTTTCTCTCACTAAAAAGAAAATGAAGATTGAAGTTTGGTTGTGCAGCTACACTGTCAGCTTGAGTGTACAGCTATTGATCTTCTAGCCAACAAATCTGAATGTCTTTAAATGTTTGAGACACCAAAAAAGGCACTGGAACATGGTCTTGAAATCATACAGCACTGGGCTTGGTACAGTCATTTGTTATCACTGCAACAACTACTTCATGGACATTTCTTATTTGTGTGAGTGTGAAAACAAGGATAACCAGGTACCTCTGCTCTATTGTCCCGTAAAAACTTGGCCTTTTGTAAATAAGCCACAGCCTTAGTGTATTTAAATTACTTTCTGGTGAGAGTGGGACTCTCAGAGTATTTTTCAGGAACATAGATTGAGTGAAGGTTATTTAGCAGAGTCTTTCAAACTGATTAAACTGTTCTCTAGAACACAAAATATGCTTGGAGAAATGGGACTGCTAGTGAAGTTTTGCCTGTGAATATAGTAGACATTATCTTCACTTTGAGTGAAGTCAGTGGCAGAAGTGTCTCTGGTATAAAAGGAATAGGAAGCAGTACCTATCCAAGAGCATAATGGTGCAGATTTTCCAATACTTGCATTGCCAACACAGACGAGGACAGTTTAGGAGATTTTCACAGACACAAATTATGTATTTGGAAAAAAAAAATAATGTGCAAAAGTGGATGTGTTTTGCAAAGCTGTTTATGCCCTTTGATTGACACCTTACTGTTAACCATTTATTTTAGACTAGCCATCCTCTTAGGCTTAGGAGCTCAAAGGAGGAATTACCTTCTCTAAATACATTTGGTTTTATTTCTCAGTGTATCAGTGGTAGTGAAAGTACATTAAATGGGCCTGTAATTCACTGCATTGTGAAGAACTAACTTATTAAACAAATTCAACAGAGAATGTAAAACAAGCACTAAACAGAGGCATTAACCATTGCTAATTAAAACTGAACTTGCAGCTATGGCATTCTTTTTAGTGGAAATGTAGGGAACACTGTCCCTTAGTGGTGGTGAGGAAGTATTGCTTAGGAAAGAGCTGCACAACTCCTTCTTCATCTTCCTGTGTACATTGTAGTGAATGTCTCTTGCTGGCAATTAATAGCAGCACAGGGTGTGCAAAGCCTTGGGTTATCTCCTGAGATTGTGCATTAACTAATGGAGTCTGGAAAAAGAAGGCCAGCACTACTCAGAGGTTATTTATTTCCAGAACATGCTGAAAAGTACAGAACTTGATCCCACCATAATTTGTACCCCAGTGAGTGCCTCACTTTTACACCAGTGGTCCTGAATTCACTGTGTGACACCCTTGTGCTGTAAGAAAATAACGCCTTCATTTGTATTTTGTTCAACTTCACTGGTGCAGATGAAAAAAGCTCATGCATTTGGGCAGCTATGTCACAGGCAGAGAAAACCATGTAATTTTTCTTCTTGGCACCCAGGCTTCCTCACTGCCTTTTGGAGAAGGCATTCCTGGGCTTCAGGCACTGCTCTGGAGAAACTCGCTCCTTTTTCTCTGTGTAGCCATGGTCTATGGATAGGTTGAGGATTCAGCCTCCAGAGCTGTGTAGTTTGCCTGCAAGAAACTCATTATGAAATGAGGACTTGTCATTTTCTGCATTTCTCTGTTCAGTTTAACAGATGTAATTGCCTTGTAAGCATAGTAAGACTATTTACACACGCATTTGCATGGCTTCTTTCAGACTTTTTAAAAGGTGTGCGATTTCTGTCAATTCACTAATTTTGCCAGCAGTATTTTTTTTGTCTCAGCCCTGGTACATGATAACTGATTGTCACCAATATGAACCAAAGGGCATTTAGTGGGAGTGCTGCTGCTGAAATCCAGCAATGTAATGTGCCTTTTTTGTACCTGGAGAGTGCCAAGGCCTGACACTGCTCCATCACCCTGGCACAGCACGCAGAGGCAGTGTAAGCCAGGGAGGCTTGCTGCTGATTGCCTAGGTTGTATCTGCTTAGACAGTGGGCTTTGGGGGGATTTATCTCTTAAATCCTAGATAGATAGGATTCTGTCTGTTGGGATATATTAGGGGAAGCTGGGCTGGCTCCTAAGAATTTCCCTGGTATAGAGATAGGTCAACATGTGAGCAGGAAGAGGCTCAGAACGTGTAATAATGATGAATAATTTTTCTCTGTGGCTCTCTAAAGACAGAAAGGAAGGAATCCTGTGAGCAGTGAATTATCTGCTGCCTCACTATTGCTTTTAGCCTCATTTCCTGCATTCCCAGCTTCCTTCAGTCACAGTGGCATACTCTGAGTGAAACTTGCACACTGAGCTTTTGATTGCCTTCAGCTGAAAACTTGTCCCAAATCCTCCACTGAGGCTTTTTAGGAGAAGAGCCCAACTTATCCAAACAATCATAGGGATGCTTTGTCTGGATCTTTCTGTTTCTTCAGTCTTCTCCCCTCCTAAGTGCATCCTTACAAAGCTTTAGAGAGAATTTCCCTTAGGAAATATCTGTGGGGATCTTCTCTGGAAACTCCTGGGTTGCTAACCATTAACTTAGTCTGTTAAATTAATGAGCAGATGTTTGGCTGCAGCACTGGCCAAAGTAAAAACTGTGGTAGTGAATAAAAGCACCATTTTTCAACGAGAATATAGTAGCATGATATAAAAATTGCCAAGTTTTGAGAAGAAACAGTCTTCACCATTTTTCTCTTGTAATTACTTGAAATGCAGCAGAAGGGATTTTTATCTCAAATTTGTGAGTTTTAAGACCATTCATTTCCTTTGGGAATTCATCTGCATTTTATTAACAGCACATTGTTCCTTCATATTGTAGCATTTATCAGTTGAAATATTTACTTTTTATAGACACTGACAGTATTACTGATAATTACAATGAGACATCAGTTACCAAGTTCTAGAAGAAAAACTCAAAAAAGCCCAGGAACACAGAAGAGGATGTTACAGAGGTAACCCAGACATGATCTCAAGAAGTGAGCAGCTCTGGCCAGCTCTCTCTTTTGTTCTAACATTCATGATGCCACAGGTAGCCTGGTTTTCCATATATGATGCTCTACACCAACCCTCACACCGAGGCTTAGGGGCTGTGGGGCTGATTTTTGGGTGGTTTCACTTCTCTCCCAGGAAGAGAGTGACCAAACACAGTGAGTAGGTTGTTGGACGTGTGTTTTGGTAGCCTCTTGGGTTCTGTGGGTATCTCTGTCATTTAACTGGGGACATTTTTGGGGGCTGAAGTGTCAGATCTCCAGTGCTGCCTGTTCCTCAGACTCCTGCTCTCAGTTTGTGCTCTGGCATGGAGCTTTACCCAGAGAAGGATGACAGCATAAATCACACTGAGATGGGGTGTGTGCATGCATTGAAGAGGGAAGGGAAGATAGGAAGCTCAATCTGCCTGCACATTTATTGGAAAACACTCCTAAGGGTACTTCACTGGCCTTCTACAGCTCTCTGGCCAGTGCACGTTTGTTTTCCCACTTTCCAGATGAGCCTGCTTTGCTGGGAGGTCTCAGAGCACACACAACATGCCTGTGAGATGGTGGCTGATACACTGGGCGCTGATGTTCTCTGCCTGCATCTTTTGTAGGATTCCCTGATGTATGAAAACCTTTGACTGTATCCCATATCTGTCACCCGGCTGTACCGAAAAATGAGCATTCAAAACCAACAAAAGCTTGTGTGAACTCACAGTACATTGAGTGCTCTTCAGACACAGAACTGAGTGGTACCATCCATGGGGATGTAACAAAACATTGCTTCTGTGCCCTGATTTGCCTGGAAAGCTGTCAGTGCATGGCTCAGGGCAGCCTTCCAGGGAACAACTTTCTCTAACGACAAGCAGATGTGCTGGAAGTGCTATCTAGCTGCAGGAGCAAGGCATTTGTGCAGATAGGACACTTTCATCTCTCCAGTCATTTTAATACTTCCTGTTGGATGGGGAGCACATCTCTGTGCTCACAGTGGAAAAAGAGTGAAGGTGTTTTAGGCTTTCATTTAAGCACCTTCTGTGAGGTGCTTTGAGATCCCTGGGATGGAAGGATAGTGATGGATGTGTGTGCTGGCACATCATGGAAATCAGCAGCGTGCTTTGGGGTGTGAGGAGCAATTCCTAACAGTCTGTGTTCGATTGTTAGTGGCACTTTGCTTTAATAACACCTGGATTTGTTTGCATCAGCTTCATGCACAACCCTACTCCTTTTCATGCAGTTCAGGAATCTGACAGGAGATGGTTGATTTCTTACATTCATACACTTTGGAGAAGAATTTTAAAAACTTGAAAACATAAATAGTGCTTTAGTGGCTTCATGAAACTGTTGATTTTTAAAATTTGGTTTTATTTAACTATTAGATTACAACAGATGGGTTAATTAATCTCACTATGTCTTTATATTTATATGATTCCCATCTCTGTAGGACTTGTGTGTCTCCCAATTATTTTAAAACAGAAAAAAGCCTTTCCTTCACCTTTGTATCTAGCCACTAAGAGGAATAGCTTGATTAGACTACAGGGATTGTATTTGTTGGGCTGGCTACTAGCCTCCTTTGCATGATTGTGTGTGAAGTAATGAAGCTCAGGGGAGAAGTTTTGCATTTGCCTCTGACTGCATACAGAGCTGAGTTATTTCTATCTCTGTGAGGCAAACTAAGTTCCACAGTGCATAAATACTGCCTGGGAAATGTGAAACTCCCACAGGCTTTTCTCACCCCTTGGTCAATGGTGGCAGTGCTCCAGCAGGAGCTGGCTATGGAAGATTATGAAAGGCTTTGAATATCAGAAAAGAAGACCAAAGTCTGCACTTAGTAAGAATCTAGGGTGAGCAAAGCACCACACTGCTCTCCTTTGCTGTGCAGACATCTGCTGTATTTTACACCTGCTGTGGTTTATTTCAAAGCACAGAGAATTGCAGTAATTAGGCTGCAAGACGCAATTTATGCACCAGTGTGTCCAGGCGTGCACTGCTTAGGCTGAGGTGCAATCTTCTGGCCAGTCCCACCTGGAAGAGGGAATTTCTGCTGACATGGTTGTTCAGCCGTCCACTGGCAATCCCTAAGGCTGTGAGACAGATGCAGCAGCTGACTAAGAAACTCTGCTGCCGTTGGGATGGGAAGGAAATGTTTCACACAAAACTGAGCACAGAGGTGAATCTGCACAGTCCAGAATGGCAGGTCCTAAACAAGACACTGGACCAAAGAGATGCCAGCTTCACCGACCATTTCACTGTTCCCACAAAACAGAATTTTACAGAGTTTAAGTCCCACCATGATGTTGAGAGCAGTTGGCTTCTAGGGACAACAGAGATCTGAGTAAAGTGTCCCAGTCATTTCTTGTGAGCATGTGCATCATCTGATGTGAGTTACTCCTGTAGCAGAGTTTAGAAGAGCCTTTTACAACCCATCTACACCCACACAACCCTGCACACATACTCCACAGAACAATTAGCAGGAGTTTCAGTGTTCAGGCCTGCCCAGGCTAGCCTTAATCTTTCTGGTCTTGGCAATCTGAGCTTTGTAAACAAGGTGGCATGGATCTCACCAAGCTTGCCAGGGGCTGTGGAGGCACTTGCAGGTTGATGCCACCACATCCTCATTACTGTAGCATCCTGTAAGCTGGAATCCATTCAGCTCAGCTGTGCCTAAGCGCCAACTTCACGCTTTCTGCCTGTCTGTGGACAGGTTGTGGTGTTGTTCAGCTCTTTTTCACTGTCTTTTCTCTGTTCTGCCACAGGCCATCAGAGTGTGGGGATTGGAGACAGGAAAGAATTGCACCTACACGCTGAGTCGTGCTGGAAAAGAAGGAACTTTATTTCCATCTTTGACATTTGATAGAATTCCAAAGGTGACAGTGGATTGGAGGGTGAAGCTGCCACCCCTCCAACACACTGGTCAGACCAACAGTCTGTCAGCTCTCTCCTCCTCCA
>VYZR01058715.1:0-19057 GCA_013400675.1 Oxylabes madagascariensis
GACACTTGAAGGCAGCCAACTTCCTCGCAGTCTCAGGACAAGTCCCAGAAGCGTGGAGACTTCTAACAGCCCTAAAGCCAAAACACTCAACCCAGAACCACACCGACTCTTTCAAGCAATTATGCAAGTACGCATAAAACACTATCGAGCCAAGCCACCACCTCCTTCTATTGTGTTTAAGCTTCATTACACAGCGGGGCTTTTAGCATTTAATTAAAAAAAAAAAAAAAAATCCTGTTAGTTAAACCTAACTAAAAACCCAGCAGTAGCCTTGTAGCGAGACGGCATCGAGAAGTCTTTGTGCAAAGATGCTGGGATAAAAATAAAGGCGGAGCGGGCGGGGAGCTCTCGCCCAGCGCCATCCCCGCATCCCGGCCCCACCGCCCGTTCCCGAGGGGGATCCCGGAGCGATCCCCTCCATCCCCGCATCCCCTTCCCGGCCGCTCCCCGCTCACCTGCCAGGGCGGCGGCCGCCAGCAGCGCCAGCAGCGCCCGCGGCCCCATGCTCGGCTCGGCGGCGCTCCGCGGCTCCGGCGCGCTTTAAAAGGGGCCAGGGGGCGGAGGAGACGGGCGGGGGGCCCGGGGAGCTGCGTCACCGCCAGCCCGGGGCTGGGCCGCCCCCGGCCGCCCCCTCCCTCCCCTCCGGAGCGCCGCAACTTTCGCACCAGCCGGGCGAGCCCAGCGCATCTTCCCTTCCTCGGCAGCCACCCCTCCTGCCCCCTTCCCGAGCCCTGCCTCAGAAAAGGGGGAAAGCGCGGCTTCCCTGCCTTTCTCCAGCCCAGAGGATGCGCTATCATCCTTTCCCACCGTCAGAGAGGAGGTGCGGTAACCCATCCCTCTGAAACAGCTTCCACATCCCTTTCCGACCAAAGCCTCCTCAGGTGCTGCTGCTGCAGCCTTTTCTTCCTGCGAGGTTTTTGTCCCTTCCCCTCCTCTCACGGCATCCCCCCAGCCCCTATCCAGTACACCCAGAGAAGGAGTAATCCCGGTATTCGTGTCACCCGGGGAGGGAATGGCACGCAGTATTCCCCAAGAGTTCTACCCGGGAAATCACTGCTCTCAGCATCCATCTCCACAGGCAAACCTCTTATTTACTGTGATGATGCTCTGGGGAGCCAGAGGAAGAGATCAAGTTTTACATCGTTTCCTTTAACAGCCCCCGCTGTCCCAATTAGTCCTTAGTGGAATAAAAAGCTCAGATGACAAGTTAAAACGAGGTCTCCATAAAGGAAGTCCGATTGTTCCACCCTGTTCCCTTCAGAGCCAGGCAAAGACCAGAACTCCTTTTGGTTCTCATTAACCCTAAGAGGCCCATCTCCAATTTGACATGTATTTTGGGTTTTCTTTTTTGTCTGTCCCCAGAGGCGAGCAGATGGCCCTGTAATTGCCAGTGTTCCTGGAGGACAATGGATCTATACATCAAGCTAGCAGCTCCCTCTGTTATCATTCCATGTGCCATTCCATTGTCCATTAACAATGGCAGGCTGCTACAACCACACAGCCCTTAAGGACAGAAAACAGGACACGAACACTCCACTCAAACTCACCAACAGCTTTTTTTTTCATCAGTGCTCAAGGGAAGCAGGAATTCCAGCTCCATTTGAAGCCTGCTTCAGGAGACACCAGGAGGCAAAGCCAGACACCTTCTCCACCCTGCATTCAGTTCACAATTTCTGCAAAATAACACAGCCTGGCCACCACAAAGACAAACCATCTGCAACATCTCCCAGTCTCCCCTCCTGCCAGCCCCATCCCACAGGCAGATGCTTCTTTGCGAATGTCTAGCCTTGGCTTTGGGATGTCAAGAGCCTGTTTGAAAAGATTGACAAACTTCCCTGGCTCCAAGGCCCCCATGTCTGAGTGAGGATTCAGCCTGGCCTCAGCCTCTTCAGCTGCTCATGAGAAATTCAGGTGAAACATTTGCTTTTTGTGTTCCCTGCTTCTGAAGGCACATAAATAGCACGTTTTGCCATCAGTTACATCAGGGTCTACCTGGGAGCACCTTCACACCTTCAGATTCAATCAGCTTCGAAGTCACCAAGATTTGCAAGTGCTGCAGGAGGTCCCAGACAGGAGCAGGGACAGAACTGGATGGAGTAAATCCAACTCTGTCTTCAGGGTAGGATTCCAAAACAGGATCCCACCGACTTTTCTGCCACCCCTGGAAAACCAGAGCACCCAAGCACCTTGCCCACAGTTAATGAAGTCAGCCCCTATTTTCAAAGCAGTGTCACTTCACAGGGGCTTTCACAGGCAGGTATCACCTGGGGTGAGTTTCTCTGCAGATCAGGAGGGAGCTGTGAGAGCACTAAATCAGGATTACTGCATTTCATTTGATCAGCCGTGAGTGGCACACCCCAACCTCCTCTCTAAGATGTGTCAGTGCTCTGCCTGCAGTGACATCCACGCCTCACAACGTTGTGGCAATCTATTGCTCCATGAATAAACAGTATTTATCCTGTGGGATTCTCTCAAATACAAACGCTTAAAAAAATTTACACATTTGGCTCATGCTAGAAGCTGGAACTTCAAAGGATGACAAGCAAATTTCTGTGCCTGAGCTCCTGCTAAATTGAGAGGAGACTGCATGAGGACTATGAGGATTGCTCTTCTAATTAGATGTGCTAGTGGGGATTATTTTAATTCTTGGATGCCAATTAGTTTTCATGGCATTAAAATACTGCAGAGCCCGTTTCATGAACAAACTCATTTCATTCAGGAGGTGCTAAGAGGATGGGTCGGGAGAAGGACAATTGCACCTAAAGGCCACCATCCATCCAGTTTCACTAAGAACCAAAATCCTTTCAGAAACCTTGCCATATGCAGTGCTCATTGCAACATAAAGGAAGAGGGAGCGGCACAGCTGATACATTTTTGGGTCATTCTTCCCCAAAAGTGACACATGACTGTCACCACCTGTGGCCTCAGCACATGGTACCNAATATATTATATATTTATTAACTGAAAAGAGGTTTAAAATAAGCCTACAAGGCATGTCGTAACTGTTAAGTGATATGAAAAATACAGATTCTGCTGTAATCTTCAGGAAAAAGCCCTGTGCTGCCTGGTATAAATCCTCAGGGCTTCTGGATACACTCACAGGCTACAGAATGGAAGAAAAGAAACCACCAAACCCAAAACAGAGGTGAGAAAGGGAAGACCAAGTATAAACACAACCATTTCTCCAACATCCCAGGTTTTCCAGAAAACGTTTTCCCATGTGCTGCTCACACATACCTCTCTTCTCCCTCAGTCATCCTCCTCTCAGTTTGCTAGCTCAGATGGCAGAAAACTTGATTATGCTGCGACAGAAAAATAAGATTAAAATAATATAGTTATTTTTAAATTAAAAAAACTTAAATAAATAGATAAATAATTAAACAAACAAATAAATAGCATACTTTGGGGCCTAGGGGACAAAGGACAGTAGTAGAATATGAAACAAGATAGAAATTTCTTTCAGCAAGCAAAACGTGGACTTAAGCCCTTGTATTTTGAGTACTGCTTGTCATCAAGCNGGCTGTCTGTGGGCATTGAGATGAGCCAGTCAGTAGCATTTTCAGGAAAGACTGGACATAGCATGGTCTCATTGACATGGTGGTGGTAGGTGAGAAGTTGGACTTGATGGTCTCAGAGGTCTTTTCCAAGCTACTTGATTTGTGTGATTCCCTTCCCAACACACCTGCCCAGCCAAAGGTCATCCTGTGGCCTCAGCACATGGTACCAATGCCCAGCAAACTGAGCTGCAGCTGAGACCTGTGTGGTACAGATGGGTCATTTCTGCAGCATGGACAAATATCTTTTTTCTTCTTTTCTGTATTTATATTAGCACCTCACACTGTGGGGTTTTGTTCATGCCATATGCTCTTAGGCAGTGCAGAAACAGCTGCTACAAACTGACTTCTCCTCCTTAGTGTCCAAAGATTTTCTTTATAAAAAAATCCAAAGAATTTACAGGGTATTTTTGGTTAAGAACCTTAAAGGTTCAGTCCAATTCTTCTTGAATTGTCTTTCTTAGTCTTCATTTAAAAAAACGCAAATTTTCTTCACTTGTAAACCTCTTCTCTTCCATGCAGGATCCTTCTAGCTCCTGTTTTTCAAACATGTATATATTCCACAGAAACGAGCTCAAATATTGTATATAAAATATATATATATAATTTATATTATATANAAATAATTAAACAAACAAATAAATAGCATACTTTGGGGCCTAGGGGACAAAGGACAGTAGTAGAATATGAAACAAGATAGAAATTTCTTTCAGCAAGCAAAACGTGGACTTAAGCCCTTGTATTTTGAGTACTGCTTGTCATCAAGCAAAAATGACTTTAATAGTTGCCTTTGCACTGCAAATAATTACATTTAAGCCATTAAATTGCCCCATTCAGTGTTCCTGCCTGCTTTTTGTCAACTGTATGTGTTCCATTTAATATTTAAAGACTGGGGCACTACTCTGGCTTATTTAGTAATTAATTTCTTTAAATATTTATAGCACTTTGACTGCCAGCAAGGGTTCTGTTTGGTAAGAACAATACTGTTCTGTGGTTGACAGTGTCATGGAAATTTCAGAGGCAAATTTCCATTTTGTAACATAAAAACACATAGATTTCTGCAACAGACTGTAATGATTTCAGAATAAAGTTTTTATTACTGAACAATGTATGCACTGAAAAAAAAAATTTCAATTATGCCCTTGCACATAATTGCAGACTGAAAACACAGTGCTGAGAGATCTATTTTATGACAGCAGTATTCACACAGCCAAAAGGAATCGCCCAAGAAACTTTCCGTCACCTTTCTTTGAATTGCCACAGGCACAAAGAACAAAACCCAATTGCAAAAAAAGCCTAGGAAAGAGAGAGCAAAACCTACAAAATGCAGGAGGATATTTTACTAGCA
This sequence comes from Oxylabes madagascariensis, assembly GCA_013400675.1. Lineage (NCBI taxonomy): Eukaryota > Metazoa > Chordata > Aves > Passeriformes > Timaliidae > Oxylabes > Oxylabes madagascariensis. The sequence continues at coordinate 4,903 of VYZR01058715.1, forward strand.
TCTCTTCCCCTTAGAATATCCTTTTTCCTTTTGCATACCCCGATTTTAAGACTTTTAGGCCCTTTGTGTGAAATGCTGTGTGGTTATCAACACAGCTTAAAAGGCTTAAGCTTAAAGGCAGCCCTGGGAAATGAAAATACCAGGAAGATGCTCCATCTGTGTAAATTTGTCTAGTGCCCCTGATGGTGGGAAGGTGATCCAAACAGGAGAAGAGATCTTGAAAGAGAGACTCTGCTACCCTGGACATGAGAAAGAGCAAGCCATGGTGGGTGGCGTTGGCAGCATTCAGCTGAGGCACCCTGAGCCTGCAGGGTTTTCCCTGGCACCCCATGGCAATGGGGACAGAGGAAGTGGCATAGTGTCATTGTTGAGCATCAAACAACAGCACAGATTCTTGATCAGAAGGCTAGAAAAATGAAGTTTTTATTTTTGAGATGTGTCTCTCTTATACAGTATTTTACACAGACCAATTGGATTGGTGAAACAAAGGCAAACCTCTTCAATCACATTGGTTAAAACAGATGTTTGTCAAGAAACCTCTCCTATGAGAAAGAATGGATAAACATAGGTACAGTTACAAAAACATTTCTCTTGTTTACAGAAAGTTTCCTGGGAAAGGAATTTCCCAAAAACCAAAACATTAAACTAGAGTTATAGCACAGGAATTTGACCCTTGTCCAGCACACTTTTGCATTTCCAGCCTAATTCAGTGCTGCCTTTGGAAAGCCTCCCCCAGCCCTCAAGATAGCAGCCTGCCTCCTCATCCCAGAAGGATTTTTTTCCTCAGTAATTCACATGCAAACAGTCTATTCCTGAACACCAGACAGCATTAACACTCCCAGAGACAGCAGCCAGCCCCAGGATTTGTCTGCACTCACACGTTCAGCATTGCTCACCTCGTCCCAGGGACCAGCCATGGGGAAGGTGCAGAAACAAGGATCAAAACCAACAGAACACGCTTCCTAAACAGCAGGGCCTGGACCACAGATGCAGAATCTCTGTTGTTTGAACCTCTAATTGCAGGGTTTTGAGGGGAATTGCTGTTAGAGATGCGGGTGTAAATGCCCTGCCCTTTCACTCTTTCTCTGAAGCTCTCAGATACAAAACGAGATGCTGAAAAAATAATTGGTGGAAGTCACACTGAAAACGTGTGGCAGGGCACAGCATCCTCACCTCAGTATCCTTAATTACAGAAGCATCCCACTTCTCTGGCCGGGAGGTGCTGATTTTAGCACCCGTTTAGCACATTCCCGGCTCATCTCTCCCAGCAGTGCAGATAACACTGGAAAGTGATACCTGCCCTAAGGCCGACTGACATTTCCCATTACAAGAAGCTACCTTCCAACGCAAGTGAAAGTTTGTTCGGCTTGAACTGATGGTGAAATCGTCTGTGACAGTTGTTCTTTCATTACAAGGCTTTCCCTCCCAAGTCCCAGCACCTGCAAACAAACAGGCCATTAAAAAGGCAATTTAAAAAAAGGTTTGACCTTTCAGCCACACAGTTTTCTGGCTTTGCTTAGCTCCAGCTACTGCTTTAATCACATCTTATTATTTCATGCTCTGTGTGCTGTGTGCCAGATTTTACTTTTAAGGAAGAAATGCTGGCATATGTTGTTGCCTAATAGATGCGTGTGGGAAAACAGTCATTAGGGAAAGCCTACAGAAGAGGATATTTTTAAACTGCACTTCTGTGTTGTGGGAAAACATATGCCCCACACAAAATCACCAGTGCTCAGTAATGAAATGGCCACATTTACGCAGGATGTATACCAGTTTTAACAACCATATGTCCTGATATATCCAGGCATACCAAAACACCTTCAACTCCTGGGGATAAATCCCCTGCTGGTGTAAACTCCAGGCCTGCTGCAGCACCTGTGGCAGGAGCTCAGCTCTCCCTGGCTGCCTTTGGGCTCCAGGACTGGGAAGGTCGCTGGCATGAATCAGCACCTCCCACCAGCAGCCGTGTGGGAGGGAAAATAAAAATGCTGTTGGAGTAAGCAGCAGAGAGGCCATTGATACCAAACATCCTGGAGCAGCTCCCAGCTCAGGGAATGACTTAACTGCAGCAGGACTGGGCAAGGATGACAAAAGAGCTTGGATCAGGCATTTGTGTCAGGGAATGGAGGCAGCACTGTCAGCCTGCCAGACCCAGTCCTAGGCTGAGCCCACTCCGTGGCTGGTGAGCTTGGGCTCAGTGCCTGCAGCAGCAGCACAGGCACCCTCTGGAACACGGGGGATGCTGCTCCAGCTGAGGGCAAAACACCCAACCTGCTGGAACCCTGGGCACTGGGAATTCCAGGCTTTCTGTGCTGACAGGCACTGACCCCCAAGCAAACACTGCATTGACCTGAGGCCGTGGCAAAGGCTTCCAAAATTGAGTGACAGCACTGGGATTATGGGTGTGTAGTTTGAATAGAAGTGTGTGATACCACATGGTGGAAAACATAAGAGTTTAAAGGTTTAGAATACAGCAATATATATAAAGCAAGATGGAGGTTTTAGGGCAGAGGCTAAGTCCTTCTTTTTCATCTTCTTCTCCATGGGTCTGGGTGGTATTTTGTAATTGGGTAGAAAAATCCACATTGCAGGCCATGGGTGGTTGGTTATTGGGTTAAAAGTAAAAATAATTTAGGTGTCATTTCGTAATTGGACAGTTTGTGCTTAAAAGACCTCATAGAGAAAGATACAGCTCCATTTTTAGTTTGTTAGCCTGAAGTGCTGTAGAACTCACGGTTTGTGAGATTGTGACATAGATAAGAATTAATAAACATCTGAGTCCAAACAAAAAAATACCGTCTCGAGCATTTAATCCCCACTCTGGCAAAAGGAAGATAAAATGCAACACCAACCCAAAGCACACACACTTCTAACAGACCTTGGGTGGGATTTGGAAACCCCTGGGCCACCTCAAGTCCTCACCGTGTCCTGTGTTCCTCTTGCTTGGCAACTGGGGATCAATTTTGGCCTTGCTTGTCTTACCTTGTGGGACTGATTGCCCATCTTTTACTTCACTTACACACTTTGCTTGAGGATCCTGTGGGATCTTGTGTGTCCAGAGCCCTGGAAGGTGCGGCAGGTTTTCGGGTGTTGTTCTAAGTTTGGCTCAGAGCCTTGAACAAAAAGAAGGAAAAGACCCCTTGGAGTTGTCCTGCAGTGTGAGCCCCCCAAATGCCTTTGCTTGAACTGATGGTGAAACAAGGCCAACAAGGTTGAGGAGATCGGGTGAACTGAGACCACAGAAGTGTCAAAACTAAGCCAAGTGCACGCCAGGGAGAGAGGAGGCCACTTCATCTCTCAGGAATAAACTCAGTTTCTCAGGTTATTGCACAGGCTGGGGGGAAATGGAGAGAACACGGGACATTTCTGTCAGGGCTTCACACCACTCTTGGTACTTGCCATGCAAAAAGTCTTTTTTACCTTGAGGAAGCCAGGGATAGTCCATGGACATCCATGATCCACTGGAAGTGAGCAGCACACAAAAAAACTGCCGCACTCCTGATTCTGAGGGGTGCAAACTTCTCAAAAGACTGCAATTTTCAGCAGCACAGAGATTACCGTGTCCTCTGCAAAATGCCAGCCAAGATTTGTAGATATGAGTCACAATCCAAATTTTTCAGCTGCATCCAGTCTGTTCTGCCTACGTTGGTCCTTAAAATTGAACAGTTTCATGCCCTCCTCTGCCAGTATCTCTCTTCACACTCTTTCAGCAGTCACCTTTTCTCTATTCATCATTCCAAGCTTCTTTTCTCTTCCATCAAAACACAGTAGGGATGTCTCAAACATCTGTAGCAGCAGGTCTCTCCTGAGGAGCAGGAACTTCCTATTTTTCTGCAACCTTTCTTTGTGTAAATTGCATGTCTTTGGCTTTTTTAAATTAAAATAATTTTTTTTAAAGTCTGAATAGATCAGATGGTTTTAGAGCTGACCCAAAGCACTGACCAATTCATCAATAAACCAAATACAGCAACTAAAGGGATTCAGATGCAGACCTCTGATTCCTCCAGCTCTCTCTTTATGGGAGCTTATTTCCCTTAAAATGGCAGTGAAGAGGTTTTGGACAGCAACCAATTTAACTGTGTGGAACAACACAAACACTGGCAAAAATTAGAAGCAACAACATCTGATTCACACTGAAGACCTTCCTTCTTCCCAGTACATCCTCAGGAATACCTCCCAATGCCCTTGTGGCTGTGACAGATCCATGGGGGTTCAGCAGCGTGAGGTGGCAGAGGGGCCAGTGATGTTACTGTAATTACTGACAGCACACTCAGGAGCATGTTTGCTTCTTTCTGTAGCTAAACTGGCTGATATTACTATTCTCTATAGTTTTTGCCAGTGGGATGCTTTCACTTGGATTTAGATACACAAGCAGCTGTGGGTTTGTTTGCTACTACAGAAATGATGCTGCATTCTCAACTCTTTTTTTTTTCCCCCAGCACCATTAACTTGAGTAATGCTGGGGGAGCAGCTCAAGGTCTGCTCCAACATTCTGTGTGCCCTCCAGCACACGTACAACACCTCTGCCATAAAAGCAAGCAAGCAACACACCCAGCAGGACACCACAAAGTCAAATGGATTGGTTCCAGGGTGACTCAAGGACAGGAAACCAAACCCAGGCACTTCCAATACAAATCTATTTGCAAAGAGATGACACCAAGTCCTGAGAGTTTGGCCATAACTTGCAGCCAGCTGGGCCTCCTCCTGCTCTGACTGAAGGCAGCAGCCAAATTCCCCTTGCCTTTGCTGGGAACACCTGCAGAGTAGAGCAGCTGTGCCAACCTGCCAGGGGCAGGAATAGCAGCCCCACGTGGGACTGCAGGAGGGAGTGTGACAGGCAGGAACACAAACAGCCACTCCACTTTGGACAGGGGGTGGGTGAGAGGTCTCAGCAGCTGGGCNGGCCAAGGACTTGTTCTCGCCTAGCTTTTCTCCTTTTTTCTGGCCCACATCTCTGCACAACAGTCAGGGCTGTGGTTTTCTCCTGCTTCAGAGCTAACAGGCACCTTGTGGAGGCAAATGTACAAAACAAATTCTTGTCTTTCCCTCTCTAGGGCTGGGGCACACCGTGCCAAGGTCATCCCAACACTGTTACAGCCCACAGCACCTGGACAGCCATGCCCACCCAGGGCATGAATTTGGACTGGACCACTGTTAACCTGGGCTAAGGATGCAGGCCAGTTTAAAAGCCTGGTAGATACAAATTATCCTATTTGATGTCCCAGCAACAAGCACTGCATGAGCCCTCCCAATTAATCACCACATCCCAAGCAGTTCCATGGATGCTCCTTATGCTGCCCATCAGAGAGCAAGGGGCAAGGTCTGGTGTGGGTGCATCCCCCCATGGAGCAGTGGTGGTGCTTGGAGAACAATGTTCTTTCCAAGAAAGTCTTGTCTTTCTGAAGTGGAAGCAAAGCTTTGAAGACGGAACCAAACCAGTGCGTGGCTCACTCCTCCTGTGACCCATCAGGGCTGCGTTCCTGCTGTGTTTGTTTCAAGAGGAACTGCAGGACGTCATCTGAGAGTCCAGGTGTCCTCCTCCTGCTTTCCAACAAGACTTCTCCTTCAGCTGCCTTTGAAAAGCAAGCAGAAGGGGGGTGGTTTGGAAAGATCTTACATCCATCTCTGTTCAAGACCAGCTGTGCCATTTGCAGGCAACGTGACGCATATTTTGTCCCATCCTTTTGCTCCAGCTCTGAGATCTTCTGTGACAGGCACCGTGAGGCAGCCTCATAGGTTGGATCCTTCCTCTCTGGCTGCTTTCTGCAGTACATTTTGTAGAAGCCATCCAGAGAGTCCCTGATGCTGGGATCTCCTGCACCATCACGTTCATCCATCCAGGAAAGCACAGAATTGTTAGGTTCAGAGGGCTCACACAGCCCTGCTTTTGGGTAACGTCTCACGTTTGCCTCCTCAGAGCCTTCAGGAGCTGTAGATGATGGATTGCTCTCTCCTGCAAGCAGAGGATCAATGAGACTCATTAGTCACCAGGTCATCCCTGTGGCAAAGTCCTTTTCTGTCCCCCTCCCACGGCAGTCTGGCAAACACGCTCTTTGCATGAGCAAAGCAAGTGCTGCTCTGAACACAGCTGGGCTGCCTCCTGCACAAACTGCTGGAAGATGGGCTGGTTTGGGGACCTCACAGCTGCCCCAGCCTTGGCACTGCAGTGACTGGACCTGCTTGGTGGTTCAGATCTCCTGGCTCCTCTCAGTTACACTTCCAAAGAGGTGGAAATTGGGATCTGCTGCTCCTGGAGATGACAGCTGACCCACAAGGAAATCTGGTTTGCAGCTGACACCGTTCTGTATCTGTTTCACTTTTTTCCCTGGGTCTAATCCTTACTTTTTACAGTTCTCAATTTTACTCCTACGGCACAAGGTGCAGTCCTGACCTCAAGCTTTCAGCCAGATTCTCCAAACCAACACTGCTCTGGTAATTGCATGGACTTTCAGCATGAGGACTCTCTGCTTCCCCATGAAGTCCCACTTCTGCAGCCCCGCTGCACTGAATGCTCTCCCCACATCCTGATGGAATTCCTATGGATAAAACGAATGCAAAAGCCAAGGACTTGTTCTTGCCTGGCTCTTCTCCTCCTTTTTCTGACCCACATCTCTGCACAACAGTCAGGGCTGTGGTTTTCTCCTGCCCCAGAGCAATCAAGGGGGATGCTTTGCACTAATTAACACAGCACAACAGGGACACTTGGCAATGATGAGACCAGGATGCTCAGTGAGCTTCTAGGAGGAAGCAGTTCCATGGAGAGACCTTGAATTGGGCTCTGGTACTCAGGCAGTGCCTCTGACTGCAATCTCATCTCCAAGCCCACTGCGCCAGACCGTTTGCCAAGCACCTGACTCACCGAGAAGGAAATTTTCCAGGGCTCAGCCAGAGGTTGCACAGCTCTCATATCTGCAAGTTACATAAGCAGGATGCAGGCAGAACAGAGCTTGGTCTTTTCTAATTCTGTGAAATGTGAAGCAGAGTGCAGTCCTTCATTTTGGTAGGAGACCATGCTCAAAGGGAGCCTCAGAGTGGTGGCAGAAGGCTGTTTTTCTCTCCTGATTCACCAAGGGCCACCCTTCCCTTCCTAAGCAGGGATTCATTAGCGTGAAATTAGGCTGTCTGTGCAGCCACACTGCACCTCGTCTCTTTCTTCCTGTCCCTACTTCCTGTCTTTGATCTTTCTACTCAATTGCTCTTCATCTCTGATTTTGCAATTTTAAATAGAACTTTCCCTCCCCTTGCAACGTGTCACTTCCAATGCAGTACAAAGAAAAGCTTGCTGGCCTTCTTTTAACAGTGAGCTATGGCATCAGAACAGCAGATCAGAGAACAGCTCCATTTTTCCTCAGTGACCCCTCAGCCTTAGAACTGAAGCCTCATGCACCTCTGAAAATTCAATCAAGTGGCACTTAGACCCCTGTGGCAATTGAAGCCCCCTGTGTCGTGCTGGCTTTTTGCTTCCTCCTGCTTCACACACCAAGCTGCACGACTCTGGGAAAAGAAAAATTCTGTTGGTTTTGTGTCGTCAGGGGAGACTTTAGCAATGCTGCTTTGCCTTTCTCCTACCAACTCAGTTTGGATATTAGGAAAGATTTCTTCACAGAAAGGGTTGTCAAGCACTGGAACAGGCTGCCCAGGGAAGTGGTTGAGTCACCATCTCTGGAGGGGTTTAAACAAGATGTAGATGTGGCACTTTGGGACATGGTTCACTGGTGGCCTTGGCAGTGAGAGGTTTATGGTTGGACTCAGTGATTTTAAAGGTCTTTTCCAACTTCAGAGATTGTACTAAATTTTATTCCAAGGTCAGTATGGCCCATGAAGCTTGTGAGTGTCTCAGGGGTATATTCTGGAGTTTGATTAGTCAGAACAGATTCCAGTATTATTATTACTGTGAGAACAGTTTTCTTGCAGTTACTGGTTTGGTTTTATGCATCTCTATTTCCCAAAAGTAGGCCCTATCCTCTCAGTGGATTATTTTTCCAGCAAAGTCTTCTTAAGGCAAGACAGCCAACAGGGTTGAATACCCCAGCCCTGGGAGTGTTCAAAGCCAGGTTGGATAAGGCCCTGAGCAATCTGATCTCGGGGGAGGTGTTGCTGTCCATGGCAGGAGGGCTGGGACTACGTGGTCCATAAGGTCCACTCCAACCCCTTAGCAATTCTATGACTCTATGACATGGGAAGTTGGATGCAGAATTCCCAAAACCAATCTATATCACAAAGCAGTGCCTTTCCTCAGCTTTCCTGACCATTTCCCAACACATTCTGAAACTGTGTGCCAAGGCTGATGTTTGAAACTACACCCAAACCTTCTCCTGCCTAGGAGTTATCAGTTAAGGTAGAGATCCTTCCTTGATACCCCCTCTAAAAAGCTGGTACTGCTGCTGAAAGGTGCAAATCTCCTGAATGATTTTTAAACCACAGGGAACAGGCTCAGTGGCTGGATGCCTGCAGGGTCCAGAAAGAGCTGCTCAGCTGGGGAACACACAGAGCACACAAGCACACGTTGTAGGCCAGCAAAAGGCAAAGACAGCATTCAGCTCATCAAACCCTTTGCCTCTCCCTCAGAAAAGCTGGGATTTTTCTCTCATTACACACAGCAGGGCTGCTTCAAAGCCTAGACCTTTCTGGCCACCTCTCAGCAGCAGAAAAAATGTAGTCTTATAAATGCCTTTGTAAAATCCTTCCATGGAGAACTTAACAACACAGCTGTTACACACCCTTGTGTTGGCTTGGTCCAACACCTACAGGAGTCAAGGCAAAGATAAGCAAGGCTGAAAACTCTCACTCTTCGCCTTTTTTTTTTTTTTGAAAAAAAAGCACCAATAGAAAAGCCCTAAAACCCTGAAACAGTCCTTATTAATGTCTATTTCATTCTCACATGATGGATAATCATGAGTAAGAATGTATATTATTTCATCTGTTCCTCCACTCCATGCTAATAGAAGTTCAGCATTTGCAGCTAATTAGTAAAAGAGCTGGGCACAGATAAAAGGATATTCTTGTGTTTATAAACCTGCTGATGAAATTTTAAAAGCTCCATCTGGTACAAGCACACAACCCTAGTGCCCGAAGCACAGAGCCAAATCCTGCTTTGAACCTGGGCCACTTTCAGTGAGGCAACAATGTAGCAACATTATTATTTATATTATTATGCACTTAGGGAAAATGCAGATCTTTAAGTTTCTGTAGAACTGTGTTCAAGCACAATCCAGCCCTCACCCTGCTCTTCTTGCTTCTCCATCAGACATGTCCATATGGCATGGGAAAGCTCAAGGAGCAAACCCCTTCTTGCTTCTCCATCAGACACGTCCATATGGCATGGGAAAGCTCGAGGAGAGGTGATACTACTTGGACTGGAGCAGAGCTCCCAGCTGACACCAAAGCTGTGCCAGTGAGGTCAGGGATGCACCCATCTGCACAGGAGGTGAGAACAGGTCCCATGTCACAGCTGAACTCCCTGCATGTATTGAACACTTGATGCATAGAAAAGCATATTTTGGGTTTTTGATTCTTTCCACCTGGCTGCTTTCCAGTGGGAGTGCATGTATCATCATGGGAATGCAATTCTTCTCTGCTGAGGGAAGAAAGAAGAAGTTTCAGGAGAATTTGGCAAGAGCTCTTTCTACCCCAATCTCACAAAGCACTTTAGCTTGCCAGGAATCACACACCTGAGTACTCAGAAACTGCAAATCTAGACATTTGAGGATCAAATTCTATTGCCCTTGCTTGCATTAAGAACATTTCCTCTGATTACAACAGTTAAAACCCCATGTGAACTGCTGATCACATTCCTTTACATGAGCTGAAATACATTTGCATTGTAGGATTTTTACTACCACACTTAAATTGGAATAGCACCAAAAAGACAAGTATCAAGAAAATAAGTATCAATCTGCTAAATACTGCACAAACACTTATCACATTGAGTAAATGACAGACCCTAAAGCCTTTGGTGCACAGTATTGAATCATTGTAGAGATCACAATTTCTCTGCCTTGCAGAAAACAGCTGTTGTCTTCTTGGGCAAAGGCAAAATGAAATTTCCAACGACATTATCATTCAAAAAGACTGTTATGAGCAAAGCAAATTTGTTCCTTGTGGGTATTTAAATTGTGAACTGAAAGTGAAAATAAGAATGTAATAAGCCTTGCTACTTGGCTGTCTCCCTGGTGCCACACAAACCAGCTTTCTCCTGTTGTCATCTGCAGCTCACAGGGTGGGATCTGCGAGACTCTGCTTTCCACATGGCATAACCAGCTAGATTCTTTATCCCCCAGTCCACAGGAGTGGCACATGTGGCTGTGCCTGACTGCTGAGTGCTGGCCACGAGCTCTGCTAATGCCTGCTGCTCTGACAGCAGACCTGGAGAAAGTGAGGGTGGGCAAAAGGCAGCAAAAAGGGAGGAATTTGGGCATTGGAGCAGAAAAGGGAGACAGTGACAGAGGAACAGCACTGGATATGGCCCAGTACTGACTCAGGCTCTCTGCTTTTTTTCTTCTTTCTGCTGCACATTTGTGGTGTGAAAAGTTGGGGGGGGGTGGGGGGGGAGTTTCAATTTGCGTGGAATAAGACGTAAGCAGTTATTTTAGGGAAGCATAAAAACTCGTCCCTTTCAGTCTAACCCCCTTAGGAATCTGAGATTCAAGAAAAATAAAAAGGCTGGCAAATGGTAAAGTGCTCTTGAAATGTAGGATGCAGGCACAAGTGCATTCCCCCAGACACTCTCCCAAATGTCACACTGGTATTACAGCCTGCCCTGCTCTGAGAGCTCACATCCCTCGCCTGCTGCGCCGAGCTTTTAATACAGCTGGGAAACTCAGCTCAATGAAAGCTTAAACACTGGATTTAACAAACCACAGAGAGGATCAGCTACAATATGAACTACAAATTAACACTCCTTATCTGCTGAAGGCCAAGAGATAAACACCACTGCCATCTCACAGACCTGTTCCTAAGCAACCAGGCCCCACAGGGCAATAGGGATGGGCAGAAGCAGGAGCAGATCATAAACACCACCACTTAGAGCTCTGCCCCAAGAGCCTGAGGATGAGGATACAGCCTCAGCCAGGCCCCAGAGCGATGGGCTTTGGATGGAACTGTCCGTGAGCAGCTGCTGGAAGTGCAGCAGCACACAGGGAGCTCTGTCGCTGCAAAGATCGCAGGTGTCTCTGAGTAACACTGGGGTGCCTGAGGTTTTATTTTCACAAGGTAACTCCTTCCCTTGAAGCTCATCATCACTCTAAAAATACAAACAGCAAATTTAAGAACTCTTCAAATAGGTATACTTAGAGTGGTTTAATTTACCAGTGGTTTAATTTAATTCGAGCCAGTAAGAAACCCTAAAGCACCCTATTTGTCTCAAACACTGCCTTCAGATCGAAGGTTAAAGATTCTACTCTTTAGGGGAAACCTTCTTTGAAACATTAATAATAATTTTTTAAAATTTACACAGCTGAAAATATCAGCTATCAATTGAAGTTGTTACCCAGCAGATGAGGGCATCAAGGGGCTTTATTAAACTAAAATTATCTGCTGCTTTTCTGTTCTGTACAAAGTCTTGGGAACTCAGCCTGACTCACCGTGTCCGTGTAAAGGCCCCAACTTCCCAGAGGAAACTCTGCTGAGGTTTCTTGAGCTAATTGCTCAGCTTCTAATTAGGCATGAGGAGAGCACAGGGAGGTGACTGTAAGAACAGCAGCGAGCAAGCTCACGTGCACAGACCACGCTGGGCTGGAGCACCTTCTCCTCACCCACAACCAAACATCTCCATGGGCTCCCAAGCTCTGGAAGAATACAACACAAGCATCCCCAAGCTTGTGTTGGAAGGGAAGACTCACCATTTGAATCAGATTTGACTGCTGTCTTCCTGAGAGCAGAAAGATTTTTTAGTAAAATCAGGGATTTTTCCTTCTTTTAATCTGTGACTTGCAGTATTTGCTTCTTTATACATGGAAGGCTCTAATTTAGCCCCAAATCGTATTTGTCCTTAAGCTCATCCTATTTCAGAATAAAAGTCTGGTGCTTGAAACAGGTGAGAAACAATCCTGCCTACCTGATTTTCACTGTTTAAGATTTGTAAAAAATTTTATGGAGGGAATCTTGTGTTCTATGGTGCCTGAAGAAGCTTTCTCACTTTAGTTACATTGCACAGATGAAGCAAAGGATAGTTATTTCTGGTATTATTTTTTTACAGCCTAGAAATTGCCAATTCCACTCTTGTCTATTCTCTTTTTTTTCCCCAGCTGATTCTGGGGAAAAAATAAGAGTAGAGTTAGCTCTTTCTGACCCAAGAAGCGTTTCCTAAGGAACCCTATTTTACTAAGAGAGATGAAACTCCAGAATTCAGAAAAGGATCTTCTCAAGAACTGAGAAAGACCCTTGGGAACCTGAGTCACCCAAGGATACCTCTCCTGGAGAGGAAGAAGGTCTGAAGAAAATGTTCTTCATGGTTCTAAGGTGAAAGACAAGCAGGGAGAAATCCTTCCTGTTTCTGGCAAGGCTCACAAAGGAAAGATACAGAATTTTTAGCCATTTTGCTGATGTGGTCATTCAGAACTGATGAAGTAGTGAGCTGAAATTAAAAGTGGACTGGAAAATATATCTGGATGAGAATTAGTGAACATAGACTAGGTTAGCAAAAAAAAAGAATCTGGGAGAGTTATTAAATCCCATTTTTCAGGGCTTTAACAAACCCTTTTAAAGAGGCAAGAATGGGGCCCAACAGGCAGTACACTGAATGCTGTCAACATAATTTTGAGGATGAGGCTGACATAAAAAGAGGAAAACTGCCACTTATTCTGAAATATTAAGTAATGGCCACTGACAATGACAGGAAACAGCCCTAGATTACAAGTATTATTGAGGAAGTACACTCTACTTGCAATTATTGAAAAGAAAACCCAAAGCAATATCCTTCCTTTATATATGAAATATTTTGCCTCTCATTCAGTCCCACATTTTCAGCAATCAGGAGGACCAATAACCTCCAGCTAATGCCTCTGGCAAGAATAAGCAGACAGCTCTCACTGGAGATAAACTGCTCAAGCCCCAACACCAGTTTACAAACATTCTACCTTCTGCATCTCCTTGGAGAGTGATGCTTATAACAGTTTGCCTGGAAGAACAGGAAATGATACCATTCATACAGCTAAAATACAAGGGGAAGAGCCTGCCATGACAGCATTTCTTTAATAAGAAGAACAGACTAGAAGACTGACATATTACATAAAATGTAGCAAAATATTTGCTTTATTTACAGATTGTATGAACGTGGAAAAGGAGATGGAGTGAGGGGTTGTTCAGTGTACTCTGCCTTCCCTTGCCATTGAAAGTCCAACTCATTAATCTTAACACCCACAAACACACATAGAGGTGACACTGCAGAGATTCACAGGCATTTCAGCCCTGCACACCTCTGGACTTCAGTGACTTGAGAATCACAGGCAGAAATGCACTTTCTTGCCCAAGAAAATACTGCAAAGCAAGGCAGTTTTCAAGCATCCCTATTGACTTGTAGGTGAAATTAAACCTGTAAATATTTTTGAGAACAGAAGAGTTATGACCTGTAATACTGTCATTACTCATCCTCATGGGAAGTCCTGCACTTGGAGACCTGAATCCTGATGTACAGTTGATGCCTGGGTACCACAGATGATCTATTGTAAAACAGCTGCTGCGGGGAAGGGAAAATGCTGCAAAAATTAGAAGAGGTAGAAAAATGAGTCAAGTAAGGCAGAGGAAGGTGTAAACTCAGTTAAATACAACTTCCTCTCAATTTTTTATCCCTCCAACCTACAGACTTGTATGTCTCCTAGGTGCATTTGTGTGATTTTGTTCAGCTTTGTACCAAGTTACAATTAGGTTCAGATCTCACATTGGTTCATTGGTTTTCAGTAGTGCTGAATACACAGATGCTCTTACCAAATTTAAAAGAAGATATAGAGATTTTAGCTCTGTGGAAAACAATGCCATGTAAGCTCTAACTTTACTAATTCTTCAGGAGCAGATCACTGCAAGTCCTACAGCAGAAGAACAAGAGGGTACACTGCAGTTACCAGATTTTAAGATCCTGATCTTTCATTTTGGTCTAAAGCCAGAAGCACAAGTGTGGGAATACTGCAAGAAATGCCTAGAGATAGACTGATTCCCTCTA
>VYZR01058749.1:0-25600 GCA_013400675.1 Oxylabes madagascariensis
CCAATCTTAATGGTTCCATGATTCTATGGACTACCTCCTGTGAATAGCACAAGTAGAGCTGCCAGTACACAGGGAAATGGATGAACTGGACTCTGTCTCTCTTCCAGCCCTATTTTTGATGGTTTGTGTTCATTTTACAAAAAAGAGAACTCTAGTGGGCTCCTGCAGGGATGCAGACACTGGTTTCCAGCTCAGCAGTATGAAGTGGCTTGCTGCGCACAGAGGTTCCACCCACTCTCTCCATCATTCCTGTGGCTGCTCATTCCCATCCTGCAGCACTTCCCCCTCTCTCTGTCCTTGGTTTTGTGGCTGTACCATTAACTGACTCAAATTAAGGGTATCATCTTTCTCCTCCTCCCTTCATCCCTTTTACAGTCCCAGTTGATTCCCTGCTCTAGTGGAACCTCAAGTTGCCCCTGACCTTGTGAACTCCTGCAATGAGCCATGGTTTCAAGGCTGAGCTATCCCAAGGGATTGCTCTCCAACTGTTTAACCAGCTTCTCCAAAGCCAACACCTCTGAGCAGGCAGCTGAGGGTCAAAGGGGAGCTTTAAATGGGGCTGTAGTGTTACATCAGGTCCTTCCCAAATCATCCGTGACCACTCAGAGCCTTTAATAGTTAACAGACTCCCTGCTCCAGCTTTGGCTTGGGTCAATTCTGCTGCTCGAGAGGGAGGAGAGTTGAAGGAACTTCAGCCTCAGGGACAGAAGCCATTCAGCCCACAGGTCACAGCACATGCCCTGACCCATCTTGTTTATACATCCAGATGCAGGAGCATTGTCTGGCTACTGAGTCACAGCAGGGAACATCTCATGGGTGGTGCCCTGGGAATGACCACAAGTTCCCAATATGCTTCCAGATATGGACATTTACAGAGGAAAACTCAAAAAAAACCCCAAGGACAAGCAAGATAAAAGGATTTCATCCTGATATCCATCTGAGAAACACAATGCTTGAGGAATAACCAGAGATAAAACAAAGCAGGGTGCTGGAGAACACAGACGAAGGTTAATTGCCCAAACATTCAAGTTTCAGTATCCCACATTTTTTGTTGGCTGCTGGGACAGAAGGGAATCATTTCCACAAGTGCTGTGTAACTAGTCAGCAATCCAGAAATTAGATAGAAACTGTCATGAGACAACTTATTTGATCCCGTTTCAATTTATGCAGCATCGCTTTTATCACAACCGAACAAGTTCAAGCCACTAAATAGAAACCCGGGAACGTAAAGGTTCCTGGAAGAATATTTTTGTAACACTTTCTATTCTCTAACACATTGGCAGTGGCAGCATAGCAAGTTAAATGATTCACAGAGGAAAACCCCATGTGAGAATAAACCTGTGACCAGGAATATCTGAAGCGGGTGGAACCTGTTGCAAAAACACCACAGAGCAAAAACTGACCACCTGACACATTTATATTCCAAACTCGAGGAAGGCTGTAATCCTATCACACGTTTCTAATGACCTCCCAGCACCCTGGGACATGGACTTTTTACATGGGCAAGTGACAGGACAAGTGGGGGGACAGTTTTAAAGTAAAAGAGGAAAGATTTAGATCAGATGTCAGGAGGAAATGCTTCCTGCCCCATCCCTGGAAGTGTCCAAGGCCAGGCTTGGAGCAACCTGGGCTAGTGGAGTGTGTCCCTGCCCATGGTGGGGGTGTGATGAGATGAGCTTTGAGGTCCATTTGAACCAAATCACTCTGGGATTCTGTGATTCTATGATCACTTAAACATTAACACCAACCTTGTCAGTGTGATTTGCATGCTGAGCACCTTCAGCTCAGCCACTCACATCTTTGTACATAAGCTTTTCTTTTCGCTGTAAGATTCGCTTTGCTTTCCTGATGTACGTGTGCACACAACCGTAGCCAGCCTTGGTGCATTTGCTGCCATGGTAATCAGTGCTCAGAGCCCTGCTCAGAGCACCACGGGCTCCATGTGGGGGCTTGTTAACAGAGATGGTGATTTGGGAACTGCTGCTTTTTATACTCAAGCATTACTATCAAGTGACTTGGTGAAAACGACCCATAAAAGGTGATGCTCCTGCATCCCATATTTCATTCAGATGCTCCAATGAAAAGCAGAATAAAATAAATCAGTGCAGACCACTGCATACACTTAGAGCTTTATTGCTGAGCTCTTCCTGATAAAAATGCAGCTGGAAAGCTCAGGTTATGTACTCTGAAGGTGGCTTAACAAGGGAGCAATCTAACATCAGAGGGAAAGAGCCTTGCAGTGAAAGCGTAAACATAAACAGAACAAGGAGAATTATACAGAATCTCTTGAGGAGTAACAACCATCAAGCAGCTACTTCACAACTGGGCTGGGCAGAGAATGGACTGAGAGCAGCCCTGGGGAGAAGGACAGGGGGATGTTGGTGGATGAGAAGCTCAGCGTGCCCCTGCCATGTGTTCTGGCAGCCCAGAACCCTCCATGTGCTGGGCCGATCCCCCAGCGTGGGCAGCAGGGCAGAGGGGGATTCTGCCTCTGTGCCCCGCTCAGGTGAGACCCCACCTGCAGAGCTGCCTCCAGCCCTGGGGTTCCAGCACAGGAAGGACGTGGAGCTGCTGGAGCCAGTCCAGAGGAGACCACGGAGCTGCTCTAAGGCCTGGAGCCCCTCTGCTCTGGAGCCAGGCTGGGAGAGCTGGGGGTGTTCACCTGGAGANTGCTCTCAGGGGTCCAATCCTGCCTAGCTCAGCATCCCGAGGAGCTGAACTTCGATAAAGAACCAAGATAAAAGATTCCGAGGCAGCTCTTTCTCCTTTCCTGGGGGCCGTCCCAGGTCTTCATTTGGTGCCGACCGTAGCTGTCTGGGCCGGTCACAGGACAGCGGGAAAAGCGAAAGAGAGACTGAGACCTCGTGCTCCCCTTGGTTTTGTCCCCGGGGGAACAGGGGTAGGGGATGGGGATTGACCCCAGCCAATGGGCAGGCCAGGGGGAGGGGTTGGGGCAGACCAGGGAATTTTGGGCACAGGAGAGGGGAAGATACAGGTGGGATATCCCATGTGCAAATATACAGTTTGTGTGCAAACCTAAAACACCCAGTGCGAATAATAACAAAGTGAACTTAATACCTAATGCACTACAACACGCGGGAAGCACAAGAGTTACAAAGTACCACAACAAAGAGATGGATAAGCCTAAACACAAACTACATGGTACTTCCTATGAAAAAAGGAATAGAAAAAAAAGCAGTAGTAGGAATAAAAAGCAGGAATAGGAAAAGTAGTAGTAGGAATAGCAAAAGCAGTAATAGGAATAAAAAAAAAATCAGTCCTTGACTTCCCTCTCACCCTTCCAATCCTGTCATTTGCTTAAATGCACACAACAGGTTTCATGCCACTGGATGCCTATTACATTTTGGAAGTGAATATCATTTTTTTCAGGAGGAGAAACCTCAAGCTAAATCACTATGGTGCAAAACATGATGACAAGGTACCCACTGCCAAACACTTGAAGCTTGTGCCAAATAATGGGATGATCTGAATTGATTTCAAAGGGGTTTGAGTTTCCTCTTTTGAGGAACATCCTCATTAAAGCAACATTTACCCTGGGGGATTTCACAGGATTTGGGTATTTTAGTTTGTGGAGGTCCTAGGCCTATGGGACGGTGCTGACCTGGCAGAGGGACCAACACCTCACTGTCACCATAAGCTCCTGTGCAGGGATATTCCCTCTCTTACAGATTGTGCATTTGAGGACTTCCCATCAACCAAAGGAAGAAACACCCCAGGCAATATTATCCTAACTCCTAAGGAGGAGCATTCCAAGCAGCAGTGCAAGTGCAGAGGGAATGCCACGGGAAACTGTTTGGCAAATGACATTGAATGCAGCTGTTTGGCACTGATACCTCGATAAGTCAAACCTCCTTTGCTCTGCCTGGCTCTCCAAGTGTTTTCTCCCTGTGTGCACCATGCGTGAGGCTCCTGCCTCCTCGTGTGTGCTCGCACCCCTGCTCAGCTGGGAATGTTTAGAGCCCACAGCTCTGCTGGTATCAACAGACTGGATGTAAAGATAAAAGACTCCAAGATATCACATTCCTATCTGGTTTATGAAGGGTGGTAGCTCCTCATGGCACAGCCCTGTTACTGTGGGCATGGGGGAGTGGGTGGGGAGGAATAAACACATGGGACAAACCCAGAGTAAACCAAACTCCCTTATTTCTCTTGCTTGTGGCAAAATTACATTGTCTTGGAGAAAGAGTTAACTCAGATCCTTATTTTAGCCTGAAGTCAATCCTTCCCTAATTAGCCTTTTAAGGCATGGGCTATTTCCATAACCCAGATAGCACCAGGGCTGTTTCCTACATGGACTGAGTCAATGCTGCTGCGTTCCCCATCTGATTTTTCCCTACAGATGCTGTGGAGTCACAGCTGGCACTGCCTTACCACTGCAAGGATTTCCATGCTCATGTGTTGGTTTTCATCAAAATCTCACTGCCACAAGAAGCATTTTTACAGGCCCTCTCATTCCCACCTGGCACCTTTCTGTAACTACCTGAGAACTCTCACCACCTTCTCCAATACCCACAGCTCCTCAGGAGCCTGCAAATCTCATTGTGGTGATGGACAGAGAAACGAGCATCACCTCTACCCACCTGAGAGCTCTCACCACCCATGGACTCCCAGGAGTCTGCAGTCCCCCCATGGCTCTGGACAGAGAAACCAGCCCCTCCTGTCAGTCGGCTCCAGGCACAGCTCAGGGCTTTTGTGAGATATTTGTCACTTGCTTGTATGCCCAGATGCGTAAGAGGGAGAAATGAGTCAGTCTGAACATGTCTGACCTTAAAAACTTGGGGTTTTAAAGAAATTAAACCACTTCCAGCACACTGGAATGGTTCCCCACCTGTTATGAGGCTGGTGAGCAATGCTGCAGCCCTTCAGTGAGGAATGGTAAGTGCAGTGGTTAAACTGATGAGGGAAGCCCATCTAAACCCACGGGGGATAGTTTTAGATTATCTGAACCATCCCAAGGACACTCCAGCTGCAGAAGGAAGAAACCACCTGCTCCTGATTACAGTTAACAGTCCAGGGCAACCAGCAGCCACAGAAGCCTCAAGGCTGAAGTCCCCTAGGTCAGGAACTGCTTCCATTAATGCCACAGCAGTAGGTTAAAGCTCAAGTATTTTGGGCAATACATTTTCCAGACCAAGATCTGTCCCTTCCAACAGAGCAGGCAATGCACATCTGATTTGAGCAAATACCAGTGCTGGAATTAATTTAACACTCCCATCTAAAATTAGCCTGGCTGTTAAAAACTAATTCCTCCAGGCTTTGACTCCAGCATGATAATATTTCTTGATGGTGAAGAGGCTGCCTGTACAATGATATGGACCCAGAGAGTTTGTGACAGCTTCTCCCATGACTCTGGAACTATCAGCAGTACTGCTGGGAAACATTCCTAACTTTCCAACACCTTGGGAGAGGAGGATACCAGCTCTGTTTTGGGGCCTCCTGCTACAGGTGGTTTTCTTCAATTTTCTTGTGGTGTTGAAATCATGAAACTACAGCACAGGCCAGCTTATCCCCAGGGGTGAAAGTTGAACACGAACCTGGTTTCACCAGCAATATCAACGCGTTTATGGAAAAAGTGCAGTTTAACAAGCTGGTCAGGTTCTGCCTTGTTTTTACCAGGGAGGTTTTTGTCCAGCAAGAGCCTACCAGGAGAGCCATGTTCCAGGATAGGGGGGAAACTATCATACCAGCAATTCCCTACACCACTAACACAGCTAATCCCAGCACAGGGACTCTGGCAGCTGCTTAAAAACCTGTTGCTGCAGAGGCACCATCCCAAGTTTCATTTAAACCATCCTCTTTCCAAAGGAAACCACAGCCGCAGGTCTCCAAGGGTAAGACAACAAACCATTACCACCGGGCTCTGCTCAGAGCATGTGCTGAGCAGGGTAATACAGAAAGGAAAAAGATGCTTACTCTGAGTGTCTTTGCGATCGGGGAAGGAGAGGACGGGGGAGAGTCTGACTGAGCCTTCCTGCTGCGAGTATATTCCTTACTCCTGGTGTACAGGGACGACATCGCCTCGCAGGCTGGGTGTCTGTGAGAAGCAACACCAGTCTTGCTCTCCTGTAGCTCTATGGTGTTGGGCAGGTCCTTCTTCCAAGGTCAGAACAAACTAATTAAACTATTCACAGCTCTGGTAATTAAACCCTCCTGTTTAGGGTGTATAATTTTAGGTATTAATCTGCTGCAGGAAGAGCTGAGGCTCCACAGTGTTTCTTGTCCGAGAAGAAGCAGATAAGGTGTCAAGGACTCACTGTGCTCCAGTGCTGGGTGCTGCTCTGTGCCAGCCTCACTGCCTGGGCCCCGTCCCGACTTCTGCGCAAAAAAACATTTCCCCTCGTCCAGAGCGTGCCACAGGCCCAGAGGGATCAACCTCTCCCCGGAACTGCAGGAGGCAGAAACTCCCAGTTCAAGGAGAGAACTGGAAACTGGCTGGCTTTATCTAGACACAAAGCTTTTGCCAAAAAAAGCTAAAAAAAGGAAAGGAAAAGCAAACCCTGATTTACTTCAGAGCGCGGCCGCAAGCTCTGCCCTTGCTGCATGGAGCTGCACGTTTTAAGTGAAACACAAAAGCATAAATCAGGAACAAACGCTGGTTTGGAAAGGGGCAGTCCAGCTGAAGTTGGGTTTTGTTCCATCCTCCTCCTCCACCTCCTCCTTCTCGAACCCCCTCTGCCGCCCTTAACCATGCACAGTCTTCTCCCGTCCCTCCCGCGCTGCCTTCTGACATTCCAGATCCTGACTCGCTCCAAGAGGAATGCTGGAGGGCAGCCAGCAGCAGCGATTCACTTTCAGCTTGGGATTCGGGCTGCCAAATTGGGTTTGGGATTGGTGCTGGGATTTGGGCAGGGAAAAAAATGAAAAAAAATGAGAAGGGGAAGAAGAGAAAATCCCTCCCAAGCTTCTGAGGCCTGGTGGGCTGTGAGTGGGATGTTAGAGGTGAGATGATGGCACTTTACAGAGGCTAAATTCCAGAAGGTGTGTGTGGCTGCAACAAAGGGAGATGATTTAAAGACCATGGAGCAGCTCATGCCATGAAAGGGAGGACACACTTGGGCAGCACAACAGGATTTTTGTTGTTTGCTCATAAGCCTGTTTGAGCTGTGGAAGGGCGGGCACAGAGCTTGTGTACTGTACACTGGTTCAAGGGAGCGTTTGGAATCAAGGAGAAAGGAGAGGAGCTCGGATGAAAGGACAGAGGGTGTAGAGAGCATGTACCTCTACCAAACTCCCAGCTCTCTGCCAAGCTCTGCTGCTGCACAAGCTCACTGGAAGCGGCAAGATGTCTCCCTGCGAAGGTGAGCGTGTGTCCCTCGTGTCCCATGTAAACAGGTCCATGGGATGTTCCTTTGAAAAATGCCTCAAACAAGCTCACAGAACCACAGAGAATCACAGAATGGTTGGGATCGGAAGGCACCTCTGGAAATCATCCAGTCCAACCCCCTGGCAAGGCAAAGTCACTTAGAGCAGGTGCCTGTCCTGCCACTGCATCAGCAGTGCATGTTGTGCTCCAGCTTCACATCTGCTTAATATCAAACATTTCCTACCAAGGCCAGGTTGGATGGAGCAACCTAGTCTAGTGGAAGGTGTCCCTGCCCATGGCAGTGGAGTGGAGTGAGATGAGCTTTAAGGTCTCTTCCAATTCAGACTATTCCGTGAAGTGCAGAAGAGTATCTATATAAAAATATTTTCAGAGTATTATCCCACTCTGCGTTGCTCTGAAATCTCGCCCCTTTTTGCACCATGCTTGGCACCTGAGTAATTTAACTGGCACAGAGATGGGGAAGGGGCTTGGAATAGCAGCTACAGTAATTCTTCCTGCCATCCAGCATCTTCACTTTTCAGGGGCAAAGCAGCATCATGTGTACCGAGGGAGAGCAGGAGATGGGACTGCCAGTTTTTCCTGCTGTAAGAAAGTCACAGTGAGATCAGGTTTCTCCCTGCTGTAAGAAAGTCACAGTGAGATCAGGTTTCTCGATACTGCTTCACAAGGAAGGAGGGGACTAATCATCCAATGACAGCAGGAGAGGGGAAAAGGGGTTTGGAGAGGTCTAATTCTGCCTGGTAATATCTCTGCATTCCCCTTTCAAGGTAAGGAAATGAAGTCCAGACACACAAGAAGGCAGTGACAGGCACCCCGCTGCACCGGGAGGCTGGGGCAGGACCTTGATCTTTCCAGTCTCCATCTATTGCACTCATCACACACCTCTCCCTGTGCCTGGAGCCTGACTCTGCCGTACAACAAGGTAATTCAGACACTTTAGATGCATATTTATAGACCCTGCACACAGGGTGATCCTTTCACACCAGTCTCAGTTTCTGGAGTTTCAAAACAGTGCAAGTGGAACTGGGCGAACTGGCCGGCGGTACACTGGAGTGTCCCAATCCCAGCTCCAAGGCTGACAAAGCCCAGCTTAGTCACCAAGGTGGAGCTACACAGCTCTAAATTGCAGTTTGGCTTCCCCTCCCATCCAGTCACAAATAAACCACTCTCACATCCCTCCATGGTCACGTTTCTGCTGAGAAGGGGTACGAAAGCCCCAAAATCAGCATTTTGGTACAAAACACACAGCCCAAATCCAAAATACACCCTGAGCCATTCCATACTAATTTATTTAGTGACCCAGTGTAGATCTCACACAGACTGACTAGCACAGCTTGGTGGCCATAACTCATTTTAGAGAGAAGGGAGGCTTGATTAGCCAGGACACAGAGAGCAGCAAGAGATGCAATATGGCAAAACACGCCAGGTTTCAGCATTATTCAAACAAATGCCTGATTTAGGGGTTTCTTCCTACTGGTTTGTATAGTTTACTTTCAAGTAGTTCCCAGTGGAAGTATGAAACATGACTCGCCTTCACAGTGCTGCTATTCCTCACAGCCTCAGCTCTGTCATGTTCAAGGTCATTGTTTAGATCCAACTGTTCCTGTCTGTTCAGGAGATTCCTCAGTCAGAACCAGGCCAGTCCATGCTTTAGCTGTGGTGCTGTGTACTTTACTAAGAAATATTTATACAGCTTTCAGAAAGACATGCACAAAAATCATCTTCCATGAGCATTTCCACAACTACTGCACACAATCCCCCGAGACTGTCCAAATGTTGACTTCATGCTCTGGTCTGTTTCTGGGCAAAATCACCTTAAAGTTTCTTCTCACCTTTGACTATAGCAGCACAATTATACTATAGTATTATGTCTTTCCCATATTTACATGAAAGAGTGTATTCCCACAGTTAGAGCTGTGGTCTTGGTTATGATCACTCTTCATACACCTTCACCCAAAAAGTGGTCAGGTTCTTTCCCCAGAGAATGGGCACGGCCCCAAGGCTGCCAGAGCTTCAGGAGTGTTTGGACAATGCTCTCAGGGATGCACAGGATGGGATTGTTGGGGTGTCTGTGCAGGGCCAGGGTTGGACTGGATGGTCAGTGTGGGTCCCTTCCAGCTCAGCAGATTCCGCTACTTCCTTTTCCATTCAGATGTCTGTCCTCTCCATTTCTTCAGTGATGACACCTGTGTTTGTACTCCATTTTTAAAATTAGTTAGACGGGAGAACTCATATGCACAAAAATCATGTACCAGAAATAGGATGAAACCCTGAGCTAAATATTTGAGAGGAAAATACATACACCCTTTTTATCTATGTTGAAAATCTTCACCTACACAACATGATGCTGGTAAAACAAATGTCAGCAGCACTGCAACATTCCAACGTGCAGCAGACAAAAATGGGAAAGAAATCTGTGAGTTAAAGCCAGAGCTGCAGTGATGCTCAGGGGTGATGCAAGCCCAAGGCACATTCCCTGAGTGCAGAGTAGGAGAAGCCCTCTTGGGAGACCAGAATTCTAATAAAACTTGAAGAATGAGAGTAGTTGGTATTTTTGGAACAAATCATCCCAAAACTATCTCTTGAAAGTCCTAGCTGTCATTTTTCCCACCGGGTTTACCATGTACTCACTGAATTCCTTCCCATCCAGCTGAGTTTTTTCATCTGCAGCCAAACTTCCTCTATCTCCCAGCGCAGGCACGTCCCAGGGAGCACGACGGTGTCTCCAGCTACACAGGGCTCAGCTGGGGGAGAAAACACAAACTGGGCCCACACAGCACCAGAACATTCTTGGCACTGTGACCTTCCCTCAGGGCCTCCCTGCCTACATCTGCTAAATTAATCACAGCCAGGGACCCCTCCTGCCCCAGCACAAAACCCTGTGATCACCAAGCAGGGGGAAGGTCTCTGGCACCATCTTATCCTTGGCCAACCAAGGCTCCTCTGAGTACCACCGGGCACTCCTGGGGACCATTCCCACCAGGCACCTTGGACACTGATCCGGAGGGTGGGAGGATTCAGTCACACAGATGAGCCTTCCTTCCCAGCTGGCCTCAGGGCTTGCAACAGTTTAAGATGGCACTGTGGTACTGAGCCTTTGAGCATGGGGTCTCAGCAGTGGCACAACCCTTGCTGTGACCTCCTCCTGTGCTGGGTCAAGTGATGCAAGAACATGGCACTACACAGCTACCTGTGAATTACAACCCAACTGGACAAGCAGAAAAGGGAGAGGCAGGCAACAGGCTTCCTGTCTTCCTTTGAACCTGTCGCAGAATTGCCAAGGCTGGAAAAGACCTTTAGGACTGAATCCAACCATTCCCCACCACTGCCACGTTCACCACTGAACCACATCCCCAAGTGCCACATCCACACATATTTTTAACATTTCCAAGAATGCTGATTCCACCACTGCCCTTGGCAGTCTGTGCCAGGGCCTGACCACCCTTTCAGGGAAGAAATTTTTCCCAATCTCCAACCAGAACCTCTCCTGGCACAGCTTGATGCCATTTCCTCTCCTCCTGTCCCTGTTCCCTGGGAGCAGAGCCCAACTCCCCCTGGCTGCCCCCTCCTGTCAGGGAGTTGTGCAGAGCCACAAGGTCCCCCCGAGCCTCCTTTTCTTCAGGCTGAGCCTCCCAGCCTATCACTGCGCCCACTTTGCTCACTTTTCTTTGAGAAGCAGAGAACCTCCATAATCGTGTCATGCCACTGCAGACACTTCTGATATCTGCTGGCACCTCCTCCTACAGAGTTCAGCTGTTTGCTGTTCAAGTAAACTAATCTTCCCAATCCTCCCCTTCTGGGTTTCCCACTGCAGGAGCAGAATGTGCTGTTTGTTTGTTGAGTCATGTGCTGTTCCAGGGCATCACTGAAATCTGTCATTTTATGCAATACCTAAATCAACTGTAAAACTGCATTTATTCTCATGACATTTTTCTGGAGAAATGGAACAAAATAATCTGGCAGTTGTTTCCAAGAGTTAGGCTACAAAGTCATGATACGTCCAGAATATAATGCTTCTAGGTATAAAGTCGTTCTGTAAAATACCCAGAAAAAAAAGAGAACTCTGGAATAGTTTGGGTTGGAAAGGACCTTAAAATTCATTTTGTACCAGCCCCTGCCACGGCCAGGGTCACCTTCCACCATTTCTTGATTGCTCCAGCCTGGCCTTGAACACTTCCAGGGATGAGGCAGTCATAGCTTCTCTGGGCAACCTGCACCAGAAACTCAGTTTAAACATAAAAAAACCATTTACCATCGACCTACCCTCATGGGTTCTAGAGAACAGAGTCAGAATTAGATTTCCCACTGCTTTTATGTCACTGGACTGGCCCACAAAACTGAAATCCACAGCACCACAATTCTGCACCTCCCTCCTTTGCAACAGTGTTTATACTGTGGGCAACGTTTAATAATCCTGTGATCGGCATCACCACAGGATATTGGTGGTAACTTCAACCCAAAATAACAGCCATTCTTTGTGCACCCTTCAGGGCACCACTGCTTCGGTCCTGGAAGGGGATCTTCCTTGCCTTGCACTTGTCTCCCACTACATCCAGAACAGACCAAGAGCTGTTATCTGCAAAGAACAAGCCATGACCAGCCCGAGGGTGACTCCAACAGCCAGGAGCAGTTCTGGTTCAACACACAGCGCTCTACAGCCAGAGCAAGGGTTACACCCAGGGGGCCACTGCACCAGGGAACCAGTCACTGCTTTCTCCACACGGGATCTTGTGGTAAACTGTTCCTATCCTATCCTATCCCATCCCATCCCATCCCATCCCATCCCAAAACACTGGGAAAGGAATTCACCTGGAAAGAAAAGGCTGAGCCTTGTTAAGCCTCCTGCTCTCACCTCTTTATTCACTGCACCCATCGCTTTCTGTGCAAAGAAATTCTGCTTGTTCTGGAGATAAAGTGCTCATTTTGGTGCATAATGAGTGAATTTGGAATTGGCAACACAGTCACTTATCCTAGGGGATGTGACCAAAAGCCAATCTTCAAAAGTGATCATAGAACCCACAGAATCACAGTGTCATTAGGTCTGCAAAAGATCATGAGTCTTCTCACCTATTCTGTGTTCTGGGTGGTGTTTGTGGTTTTTTTCCTGAAAAGGATTTTCTGCTTTGGCTACAGAGATGCTTATGGAGCAGGAGAAGGACTGGACTCCAGCTCAGGGGTAGATGGCACTGGTTCATTGGTTGTTTTTTGTGTTTAATTGGTCTTTTTCAATCTAAAAAATGTAGTGACTCAGCTCCACTCTTACGCTCTGCATTGCTTATTAACAGTCATGTTCTCATGACACTAGGTAACCTGAGCAGGTAATTTTTATCAAGTGTGTCTTTGTACAGTGAGAGAACTAAAAACTGGCTCCAAAATACCGATTTTTATTCCTGGGGTATAGTCATGGGCAGCTGAGGAACTGCTGGATTACAGAAATTAATGTGCTATACAGCAAGTATAGCCAAGGAACTGTCTGTATATAGCTGTATAAACACATATGTATGAATTCCTTTAGCAGTAACAATGCCAACACCTATTACCTTCAAAAGAAGTTATTAAAACATTACTTGTACTCTAGTCTACAGTTTGTACTTCTGGACATTTGATTTAGCTTATTTAATGGAACTTTGTATCTCAAGATTTAATAATTTAAATTATTAATATTATTATTACTAATATTACTACTGCTATACAGCAACTGTATATGATATATAAACTTTACTGTAAATAAATGACTTTTAAATCAACCTCAAGCTTTACCAGGGTCAACTACAGCTTGCAGGGTTTATTTAGCACTGCAGAAGGCAGTCAGGGTTATGCTGGGCTGCAGGACTGGAGCAAATCAACATGGTCAGGCAGTAGCTGTTCTGTAAATGGGATGTGCAGGCTCTGCTGGAGTTTTCTATAAATGGAATCTGAATCGGAGGAGGGAAAACTTCCATCTGCAGAGCACAGGCCAGGATTCCTTGAGTCAGAAGTGACCCACAGAGATCACTGAGTCCAACCCCTGCCCTGCCCAGACACCCCAACAATCCCACCCTGTGCATCCCTGAGAGCGTTGTCCAAACACTCCTGGAGTTCTGGCAGCCTCAGGGCCGTGCCCATTCCCTGGGGAGCCTGGGCAGTGCCCAGCACCCTCTGGGGGAAGGACCTTTCCCTGAAATCCAGCCTAGCCCTGCCCTGACATAGGCTGATGGTGAGGTTACAGAAATGGGTGGCAATAACCAGAAACAACAAACCAGCACCACAAAAGGCTCCTGTTGAAGGGGGCAGATGTGGTAGCTTTGCAAAATATAAATGTCTCTAAGACCACAGATAGGATTCCATTCAGGCTGTAAATGCAAACATGGGCACAACCCCTGAGGCAACCCCAGCACTGCCTATTGTCATGTCATAATCCTGGCCAGGTCTGTACACCAGAGACTGGTCTGGTGGCTATGGAGAGGTTGCTTCAAGTCCACCCAAAACCTGGCTCTGCCTTTTCAGACTGGGGCTTCTTTCCTGAACTCGGTACCATGCTTTGTTCAAAAAAAGCATCACAGAATCAAGGACTGTTGGAAAAACCTTTGAGTCCAACTGTTCCCCCACCACTGCCATGTTCACCACTAACCCATGTCCCAAGTACCACATACAGAAGATTTTTGAACACTCCCAGGGATGGTGACTCCACCACTGCCCTTGGCAGTCTGTGCCAGTGCCTGACCACCCCTTCAGGGAAGAAATTTTTCCTAATAACCACCCTGAACTTCCCATCTCAACTTGAGGCTGTTCCCTCTCCTCCTGTCCCTGTTCCCTGGGAGCAGAGCCTGACCCCCCCCGGCTGTCCCCTCCTGTCAGGGAGTTGTGCAGAGCCAGAAGGTCCCCCCTGAGCCTCTTTTCTTCCAGTCTGAGCCTCTCCAGCACCCTCAGTTTCTCCTCATCAGAACTGTGCTCCAGACTCTTCTCCAGCTCTGTTGCCTTTCTTTGGACAGGCTTCAGCAAATCCAGAGAGACGCTTTGCTCCGTTCACTCACAAGTCCAGTTTGAGCACTGCTCATGCAAAAAATCAACAGATTTCATCCAGTTCTAACCATTAAGGATAAAGTAGTGTTGGAACATAATATTTTTCAGGGGAAGCTGTCTGGCAGTTGCATTCAGCAAGGGTTTTCTGACAGGTTCTCTCTTCCCATCCAGGTTTCTTACAAGGAGGAACGCAACAGCAATTTGCACAGCTATGAACAGGCCATGTCAGGGAAGCTGAGAAAGCAAACAGCAGTACAAGAACCAGATGGAAACAGCTATTTCAAGCTAAGGGACTTTCCAAAATATGACGTAGAGAAATAAAAATCTCAGGGCCCTCACAATAGTCATGATCCATTCTGCTCTTTATCTACATTCATCAGATTCTGTACCCACCACTGCCACTCCATAGCTGTAAAACCTGTCTGTCAGCTCAGCTGTGGAAGTGAATGGCTGACACACAATATTCCAGTGCCACTGGCCAGGCAAATCTGTAACTTCAACACACTGTCAACTAACTGTGCTTCAAGCCTAACTTTGATCATCCCTCACCAGCAGCACGTTGTGGTGCAGTAGGTTATGTCCACTGCCAAGGATGAAATCTGAGATCAATGAAGAGTCTACCTATATGGTAAAACACCCACTCAAACCCACCTACAACAATGCCCAGCACTGGGTACCTGGTAGGTACCTACTACCGAATCACAAATGGCCTCGGTTTGAAGGGACCTTAAAGCTCATACTGTTCCACCCCCTACCATGGGTAGGGACACCTTCCACTATTCCAGGTTGTTCTAATCCCTGTCCAACCTGGCCTCGGACACTTCCAGGCATGCGGCAGCCACAGCTTCTCTGGGCAACCTGTGCCAGGCCCTCATCACCCTCACAGGGGAGAATTTCTTCCAAATACCTGACCTAAACCTCTCCTCTGACAGTGGGAAGCTGTTTCACCTTGTCCTGTCACTACATGTTCTTGTAAAAAGTCCCTCTCAATCTTTCTTATAGGTTCCCTATAATGAGCAATGAGGTGTAAATTACCTAGAGCAGGTGGGAAATTCCTGCCAGAAGGAGTTTTGCAGCTTAAGGACTCAACATCTTGACATACCAAACAATGAAGCAGTTTCTGTCAAATAATGTTACTTTTCATAGGGAAAGTCCATGTCCAAGATCAAAAAACTAACAATTACTCCAAACATGAGGCTTTTTCTGAAGAGAAGCATGTGGGAGGATATAAACTCCAAACAGAAAGTGACCTTTTAAAGACAAAAGGGACAAACAACATCACCATACTTATATCACAGCGACATAACATTGTTCCTACAGTGGTTGTTTCCAAATGATATTTTATTGCCAGAGAATTTGACTCCAATTTTCCAAACAAATTTAGATTAGTCCTAAGTTCTCTGCTAGACATGAGGCAATACAGCTTCCGCTTTTCATTCCCTCTGGATATGTCTCGGAGACAAGTAATTTACTACATAAATGTGCGATGGCACCAGCCTGCACAGGATGGCAGGAGATGAGGACAACTGGCTTCACGGGGGCTTTGCCAGAGAGAAGCATCCATAGAATACTGGAGTCACAGAATGGTTTGGCTTGGAAGGGACCTTAAAGCACATATTTAAGGCCCACCACGGGCAGGAACACCTGCTACCAACCCAGGCTGCTCCAAGCCCCATCCAACCTGGCCTTGGACACTTCCAGGCATGGGGCAGCCACAGCTTCTCTGGGCACCCTGTGCCAGGGCCTCCCCACCCCTGCACCCAAGAATTCCTTCCCAATATCCCATCTAATCCTGCCCTCTGGCAGTAGGAAGCCACTCCCCTCTCATCCTGTTATGCCTTGCCTTGTCCCCAGTCCCTCTCCAGCTCTCCTGGAGCTCCTTTAGGCACTGGAAGGGTCTCTAAGGTCTCCCTGGAGCCTTCTCTTCTCCAGGCTGAACACCCCCAGCTCTCCCAGCCTGGCTCCAGAGCAGAGGGGCTTCAGCCCTCAGAACAGCTCCGTGGGCTCCTCTGAACTCATTCCAGCAGTTCCACATCCTTCCTGTGCTGGGACTCTCAATTCCATGTGCTGCAGACCCCTCCCACTGGCCCCAATCCCTTTTCACAGGCAGACACCTTTGTCACCTCAACACAGCCATTAAGGCCCACTCAGATATCTACTGCTATCGGCAGGAGTTTTAATTCAGCAGATCACATTTTTTGGAGAATGACTTCAATCATTTCAGGAGAGACATCCTCCCCCAGCCCACTGAATGACTGACACTGAGGTACGATCATCAGCTCCCAGAGGGGCCTAGAACCTGCTCCAAGTAGTTCAGCAGTCAGAGATATTTCTCCTTTCCATAGTTTTGAACGTGTCATGAGGAGACATATTTTGACACTTTCTCACAAAAAGTGATGGGATGCTCTGTTACACGTATAAGCACAACCATACACTGTTAACCTTTAAAAAGTCAAAAATTACAACCATAAATAGACATAAAATAACAGTGAGATTTATTCTGCCTCTGGGATATGGTCCAGGAGCAATGCTGCTCCTCATGCCAGTGGGTCTGGGCTAACATTCACCCTGAAGTGAGCACTCCCATTTCCTGGAGCGGCCGTGCTGTGTCCACACAGCACTGGAAAGAAGCACACATGTGTCATGGATCCTGCTGCCACCCTATCCATCACACTGCTCCCAGCTTCTGGGAAGAAAGCAAGAGAATCCCAGGACCATGTGCAATAGCTGCCATGGGTGCAAAGAGAAAGGAGCCTGGCGTGAACTGGGATCATCTGAACTGACGGCACAGGCCTCCCAGCAATGCCATCAGCAGCCAAGGGAGCTGTGGATGGCTGCTGCAGGGCCAACCCCAGCCCCATGGCTGTAGGGGAATGACCTGCTGACAACTGAGAAAAATCAGTCACCTCCGACTGGCACCACAAGTCTGACAGCAATCTACTAAACAAGATGTTAAAGCATAAAGTTACCTTAAATAGTTATGAGTTTGTGGAGGATTTCTGGAGGACTGGCTTTTTTGCTTCATCTTTCCAGGACTCACAGATTTTAGCTGGTTTTGTGTTACTCATCCCCATCCCAATCACTGCTTCACATTACACCTTCCTAATTCAGCAACTCGGTGAGTTAGAGGAATTCACCTGAAGGCATTTAGCTGTAATCCTGTAGTCACATAACCCACTTGGGTCACTTGGCTTTAGGCACAAACAGTATGTTTTCCCAGGGCTGTAAACTGGTGCTCAGAGCCAGGCTGAGCAGTGAAGTGCTATAACAACAGGGAAAGCAGCCACCCAGGCTGATACCCTTCTCCATATACTGAGGTTAAGAAAAACCAACACAAGCACATCAGGCTGGAGAACTCACAAGGCAAATCCTCTGTGCAGATGTGAAGCATTTTTGTAGGAATATTTGCAGAATGAATTTTAATTTCTCTGCTGTCTGCCCCCTCCACCTCCCAGAGAATCCAGAGCACTCCGAACACGATGAGGATGTTCTTCACCACATTCAAGCTCTATGGCAAAGCCTCAGCTCATGCTCCTTCCTGCAGCACTTTGCTGCTATTTCATATTGCTATACATAATAAAGATCTTTCCTTGCAGCATACACAGCCCATCAGAGCAATTTGTTTATAAACAGGACTAAACAGAGCCAATATCTCCCAGCCTTATGTTACACAGAATTAAATGCTCTCTAATTTAACTACACGATGCAAGTGACGCATGGTGCCACCTACGTGCCCTTGGACAGGAGCCAGATGGTTTCCCTCCCACATCACACCACATCTCTGCTAGAAATAAACATTCAAGGGTAAAACCAGGGGAAAATACTCATATCCTTAATCCCTAGAAGGGACCCCAGGCCAGCAGCAATGAAGCATAGGATGAACACTACCATATAATGCTGTCTGGATTGAAAGGATTTTAGTTTTTTATCAGCTGGCCAGAAGTTCACCTATTTTGTTCCTTTTACTGGTCAACTTTCCCTTGTATCCCAGCAAAACAGCTCAGCTATTGCAGACATACCTTACCATATTAGGCGATGTGAGTACTGAAAGTGGAGGACTCGGAGCCTTCCTTGGCTTCCAAACACAGTCCACAGGCACGGGGTTGGCCGCATGACACTGGGAAAGGGGCAGTAACAACTGGGGACCCCCAGGGCTCCCAGTACACCCAGTCTGGCTACAACAGGACATTCACGAAACGCTTAACAAAAGCTATTCCTGATCTTCTAGTTGTTCATCACATCCATCTTTCACAAACATGCAAACAGCACAGCGACAAAAGCTGAACTAAAGCCTCTGTGGAAGAATAAAGTGGCACTAAAAGAAAAAATGTAGGTGAAAAATGGGACACACCAAAATCAGGACTCCCAGGTCATAGCTCTGAATCAGCAATAACATTAAGACATTGAGTTTGCATAAGGAATTTTCCAGTTCATTCGTCCTCCCTTGGAACTCGTAGAATTAAGCTTAGAAATTCAGCCCTTCTAAGACAGAGATTTAATTTATATTGGTATCCAGTTGCATCTGGTGATTTCATAGTAACAGTACAAGTAGGCAGAACACTTATTTACAAACCAGAGTGAGCCTGGTTCATTCCATAAATCAAAGTGCAGGGAGACAGGAATGGAGCCTATTTAATCCACTTGCTGCAACTGTAATTCACAATCAAATGTTTCAGTGCTATTCCTCCATAAAACTTAATTCCATTAGCGTGTCTGGGGTTTATACTGGGCTATACAGACTGTCCTGAAGGCAGTTCATGACAACAGACATTTTGTTTGATACTTTTACTGCCCAGAAATTCTGTTTTATGAACACAACACTCAGTGTCTTCCTCTGAATTTAAAGTTTTTATTTGACAAACTCTCCCATGGGTGAGGCACATCTGCAATGCTCCAGCAGAGAACTGCAAGGAGAAACAATCCTTTAAATGATTATAAACATTTTTTACTTGTTCTCTATGCTCTGTCATTTAAAATATACTTTTCTTCCAAATTTGTTCCTAATTGTTCCTGCTGTGCAATAGCAATGGCAGAAGTTGTCCAGAGAAGCTGTGGCTGCCCCATCCTTGGAAGTGTCCAAGGCCAAGTTGAATTGGGCTTGGAGCACCCTGGGATAGTGGGGGTTGTCCCTGCCCATGGCAGGGGGTGGGACTGGATGGACTTTAAGATCCCTTCCAACCCACACCAGTCTGTAATAGATTCTATTATTTTAAGT
Organism: Oxylabes madagascariensis; assembly: GCA_013400675.1. NCBI lineage: Eukaryota > Metazoa > Chordata > Aves > Passeriformes > Timaliidae > Oxylabes > Oxylabes madagascariensis. The sequence goes on from VYZR01058749.1 coordinate 19,563, forward strand.
CAGGGCCAAGTCAAAGACAGCAGTCGGGGATAAAGAAAACCCGCTCTGAAATGGAACACCGGAACACCCTCTTTAGTCTTCATCATCATCCTCCAGCTGCTGCATCCCAGACTAAGCCATTGATCCCTATCTGCACTGACTCTGTTGCATTTGTCCTCACTGGCCTCACCAAGCCTGGAATTCCCACTGATATTTTGTATTTAGTGGCTTGAGGGAACAGGGAAGGTTTCCCAGCTCCAGCCTCCCCCTGGCTCAGTCTGGGTCTAACACAAGCTTTCAGACTCTCCCAATTTTTATTTTCTAAGAAACAGAGACAAGGCTGAGGCCAAGCTTTTCCCCCACCTCTGTTCTGAGCTCAGGTCTCCCCAGACCACACAAAAACTCCTTCCTTTGCAGCTCCTTCCCACTGGAATCACAGAAAAAACCTCTCTTAAAGCTGCTTCCCCAGAGGCTTTTTCCAGCTGAAGTCCTTGTACCCTTGAACATTTATTCCACAATAAAACTTCATCTGCTCTTCCAACTTTCCATACTGCATCCAGGCAGTCTGCATCCCAAGGAGGGAGGTGGGGTGGGAGCAGAACACATGGAGAATCCTGACACATCCCACAATGAGACCTCTTAGTTGCCTAAACCTCAGCCAAAGTGTCTGGGCTGGTTTCCCACTCTGGTGCTCATGAGCTCAGGCAAAATAATTCATCCACTTCTGAGAATTAAAACAACATGTATTTGCTCCTATTTTTTTCCTCAGAACTGCCTTTACCTTTCCTGTGCTCATCTCCAGCACTGCAGAGCTTGGAAGAGGGATTTCAAGTACGGCCCTTTTTTTGCCTTCCATGAAAGGCATCCTTATATCAGCCAAGATATAAACACTGGAGGAAAAATGCAACTGTTCCCATAAAATCAGATTCTTTGGGGTTCTGCTTCTAAAACGGGACACTCCAGACTGTTCCAAGTTCACAACCTGATGACATTCAGCACTTGCCATTCTAAAACTATAGTTACTGAAGAATTAATGATTATTAACTGTACTTTCTTATTGGCACTAGAACTGAAAACAGAGAGCTGTTCCATGATTCATGCCAAAGTGATGGCCAGTTAGGACAGAAATCCCTGATTTGGATCTCAAACAAACCAGGGAAGACTGACCAAGTGACATGATGCTGGAGGCATGCATTCAAGAAAATAAACTGGGAACTGGGTAAGAACAAGAAGAGTGGGAAAATGGGACAAACAGCTCCAGCAGAGTGGGAGGAGAATCTAACCCAGGTCTAAAGTACATTGGGTGCATAAGAAACCACAATGCTGGTGCCCTGAAGCACCTGCACAAGAGGGCTGATAGAACTGAAGGGAAGTTGCTCTGCTGTTAGATGGATCCCTCAAGAAAATCACGTGAAGTGTTACACAAAAGGAATCCTTGCTGTTAATTTGGGGAAAACCAGCATTATTAATTGTAAGAGACTGGGTGACCTTGAATTTTTGGGCAGCTGGGTTCTCCCAAAGTGCAGCTTATCCATTTACATGAGCAGTGAGGACTGTGCTCAATAAAATCTTCAGCAATTTTAGGACTAGACTCCAGGAAGCCTCCAAACCTGCAGCCTCAGCTACTCCTTTGTCTTAATTTAGGTAATCTGGGACAACTTCCAGAAGAACAAGACATTCCCAGCAAGTCCCAAACATGCCTGCTGGAAACAAGGTGTCCCTATTATGATTATTACTTTTTACACATTACAAAACTCCCCTCCTTCAGTCTTACTGTGAGGCAGCAGAAATGTCAAAACAATTTTAATGACGATAAATGGCCAAATCTTTCCTGCAGGGTTCAGTGAAGATTTCAAGAAACCTGCACTATGATGAGCAGAAAGTCCTGTGGGAAGAGCTGGCCTCCTTGAAGCAGGTGATGCTTCTGTGAGCAGGAATATCTCACATTTCAAGTGGAGTAAAGTGCAAAGTAAGCACTGGGAAAGCAATGGCTGGCATGGAAAGATAAGCACACGCTAAAAGCCATCCCAGCACCACGTGAGTCTCTGGTCCCAGCAAGGCTCACCGTGACTTTGCTGCATTCTGACTGAATATTGCAAGAAGGAAAACAAAGAGTCTGAAGAGTGTTATTACCAATTTTCAGCAAAGAACCTGTTAATTCCAACTAAATGATGCTTCGATCACTCTACTGCATTGCAAAGTATAGGAAAAGGCTGCCCCAAGTTTAACATTTTCCAGCAAAAAAGAAACATCCCACAAGCAGGCTGACCCCTATGCAACCTTACATTTGCTATTTCTCCCAGGTCTTCCACATTGCACTTTAATAACTTGGAAATGTATTTAGCTTTGACATTGTCAGTCAGTCAGTCCTCAGGCTCAAATATGTTTCAGACAAAGACAAACAAAACTAAAGAAAACCAACGTAATTTGGAAAGACTCAGTAATTACTATAAAAAGAAAGAAAGGGCCTCAAAGGATGAGACTATTTCAAGAACAGTGGAACACTGAACAACCCCTGATGTGCTGCTTGCGAAGACCATTTCCCTCAAGAAAACAAATCCGTGAGGAGACAGGAGAGCGGATTTCAGAAATACAAAGCATCCTGTCCAAAATAACAGTGATTCCAAGATCCAAGGCCACACCTTCCCCAGGACACCTGAGATCCCACTGCCCTGGCATTGCAGCCCCCTGCTGCATTCCCTCCAGGCTTCACAAATCCTGTGCAGCTCTTCAGAAGCCAACATTGAACTCAGGCCACTCTGCAGATATACCTGATCTTTCAGAAGAGAAATCAGTAAGGAATTTGCTGCTTGGAATTACCTCTCTATTCATACTCCTGAGCAAAGCCTGAACCTCTCCTACAGACTAGAGTAAAAGCCACAGAACACTCTGCCCCCAACACCCAAGAGTGACACATCAATGATTCAGACATATGGTCACACTTACCTGAGTTTCCTTCAATTCCTCGTTTCCATCAACTTCATCATCATCCTAAGAGGAAAGGCAAACAATGTAATTAGGCAGTTCTGGAGACAACAAAACTTTATCCCAAGAAGGTAATGTGCTGTTTATAGAATCATGGAATCATTAAGCTTGGAAAAGACCACCAAGACCAACAAGTCCAACCTTTTACCAAACACACCATGTCAACTCCACCACAGCACAAAGTGCCATGTCTATGTGTGTTTTGAACCCTACCAGGAATGGTGACTCCACCACTGCTCTGGGCAGCCCGTACAAGTCCCTAAACACCCTTTCAGTGAAAAAATTATTTGATGCTAATGTTAAGAAAACTTCTGTCAAAAGAAATGCCTGTCCAGATGCTTTTGGCTAACTATCAGATCAGGTTTAGTATCCTAATGGCCATTTACAAGACCTTGTTATTGAGGACACAATGACTCTCTTGAGATGACTCCTGCCATTTCAATGCTTCTGAGGAGTTGAGAGGAAGTCTCTAATAAACTGAAGGAAAAAAACTTGGAAAAACTGCACATCTGAAATACTAACATAGTATTGACTTCCAAAAGTATCTTCAGTTAAGTTAGAATCCAGGTGGAAAGACTCATCATCCCAGGTATCTTGCCCTTGCATAGCCTCTCTAAGCCACTGCTCTTTGTAACTGCTGCAGGATTTCATGGAGCAAATGTAAACTACCATGGCATCCCAGCTGACTCTGGACTCAATTTTTTAACCATAATTACATAATTCTTATTCTCTCCTGAAAAAGGTGATCAATTTTCCTAGCTGAGGCTCTAACCAAAGTCTGAAGGGTTGGATTTCTTCCCTCAGACTGAAGAAATCCTCTGAAAGCAGGACTAAGAGAAATGACCCCGACACAAGACAACTCTTCTGCACTTACACTGTGCATGTTCCCTGGTGCTGGGAGGGGACCCAGACACAGGTTTTCTTCTTACTGTCTTCTTTTCAAGGGGCCTAAAGAGCAGACAAATTTGGGCTTGAAGAAATTTCAAAATACTTCAGGTGGCTCATGCCCTCCTTCCAAAGGAATTACTTTGAATTTCCCCTCTCCCATGTGGGCCCTTTCCCAGTGCTGCAGGGTTTCCATAATATGGCTCAGAACCAGGCTGCCCAGAGCCTGCTGCTCGGTCTGACATAGGTCAAACAGGGATGTGAGACCTCTGGAGATGCCAGTCTAAAAGATAGCTGGAGAGGGAAGAACTAATGGGAAATCAGTGGACTGGGAAGGAAGTCATGAAGCTTGGAACTGGAAGAAAATTCACCCTGGAGTTTCTCTTTCTAAGGAACTCATACTTACATCTTGTGTTGAGAAGATGATACCGGTGCCTCTCCGTCTCTCCTTTGGCCGTCGCCGCTCTCGGATCGACTGTTTGTTCAGGGATCTGTCATCTGAATCCTGATCTTCACACTCTGGCCAAGCAAAGAAAGACTGCTTTGGTTTCAGTGATTTACATCTGTGCTTTTGCTAAGGTTCTGGGGTTCTTTTCAAGCTGATCAAGGTCATCTTGCCTTGTGTTATATTACAAAGGAGTTATTAAACCAAATGAAATGGAATCTCAGTATCCTACTACAGCTGGATACTCACACTCTTCCCTCATCAGAGCCAGGGAGGCTCCCCCAGCTACCAGCTCTCCCCAAGTCATCCTGACTTACTCCTGTTCTGAGGTCAAACTGTACTGGGGGAACCTCTTTCCCCAGGTCTGACAGCTAAATGCTCCATGAACACGGTCTCATTTATTTATCCAAAAAGGAAAATATCCTATTATCCCTCTGTTACAAGCAATAGGAATTTGTTTAACTTCATTTAAACAAATAACATTTGTTTCGTGATGTGGCAGCTTCCCTCAGAATACCAAGTAGACTTGTTCTCTCCATCTGTACACACTGGAAATTCTAAACCACAAGAAAACCCTTCAGCTTTGTGCTTCACTCTCCTGGTACGTACCATTTTTCTCCATCTCTGTGGCTGCTGCTCTGAAATCTGCTGGATTCATGGAGTCCAGCCCTAGATATTTATTTGTTCGAGGCAGGTATGAACTTGTATAGAGCAGAGGTGCTGCTGTGGAAGGAGACACAGGTGTCGTGGGTTTGTCGGGCTGTGCTGGGCCCCTCAATCGCCGATAGACAGTCTAGAAACAAAGAGCCATGACAGAAAAATAGTACAATGAAAAGGAAGTAGCAGACCTTGGATTTCAGGGAACACAGTAATTTTTCAGAGTGCCATGTTTTCTTCACTGCTGCTAGAAGTGACCACCTGAGCTTGCCAGATCAGGTCCATTCCATCAGATAAGGATGGATGTTACAAGTCATTGCACAGCTATACTGTAATAGCACCCTCCACAGCTGGGAGATCTGGGATCAATCCCTTTGTCCCTACAGCTCATGGCAGGAGACACAAGTTATCTAATAGAAATATATGATTTAGAATGAAAGAACGAGAGGTGGTGGCAGGGGCAGGAAACTGGTCTCTCCATCTTTCCATTACACATGGAACATCTGTGGAAAAATGTGATCACAAAGCCTCTGCCTAGACTGCACAGCAAAGACGGATCCAGGCCACAATTCTATCATTAGCCTTCTCATTACGCTTTCTGGGATTTACACCATTTTATTTTCTGGCAAGAGACGGAAAGGTGAAATTCCCAGAGGAGAGCAAAGGCACAGCTCTTTCCAGCACCTCCACATCCACATCCTTTGTGCTGAAGTGCTGCCCTTCAGTCAGCACTACCTCTTTCCAGCTAGTCTCTCCCCCTCAGAATAAAAAGGTAACCCTCAAAGAATTTCTCCTGATGTCAGCTCTCTGACACGGTTTCGTTAGCCCTCAGGCAAGGGGTGCTGAGGCAGAAGGATCACCTCGTCGTCCACACTCCTGCCCCACCGCGTGCGGCTCTCGGGCCTCTCGCCGCTGTCCTCGGCTCTGTCGCTCTGCTGCTCCTGTGCCTGGCGCTCCGCCCGCGACCGGCTGAACGTGCGCTCGGCCTCCTGCAGATCCGTCAGGGTCACGCCCTGCAGGGAAACAGAAGTCTTCCATTCATGCACAGAATCATCGAACCCCACACTGGTTTGGCTTGGAAGGGACC
>VYZR01058769.1:0-17454 GCA_013400675.1 Oxylabes madagascariensis
GGGGAAGGTCTCTGGGTGAAATATCTGCATATCCCACAAAAGACATCTAGGGAGGGGACAGGGGAAAGCTGCATGGCCACCCCGAGCAGCCTTAAAAACCTTAAAAATCAGGTGTGCACTGGAGCTGAGATGCAAAGTTACAGGGACTGTCACACGGAACGAGAATTCCCTGACTTGAATTGCCACGTGGATGTTGACAGAGCCAGCAGGGAGATTCAGATCTCAAGACGCAGCAAAATAAGGAGTAATTCAGGTGCTTAAACGCAGATATATCGAGAATATAAGGAGACTTTGAATTACAGGTGGTTTTATTTAGACAAGGAATTCGATTCAGTGGCCCATCCCTGCTGTGCTGAAACTGGGGAACCTCAGGTGTGAGACGTTCACCTGGGGCTGACAAACATGACACAGAGTCTACTTTTCTTCTGGAGGATAAGATGGGGTCCTGAGGACATCTCAAGTGACTTTAGAGCTCTGTTGGCAACAAAATAGAGCCTAACTAGCGCTGTTGTACACTAAACAACAACACAGACTCTTGAACAAAAGGCTAGAAAAATGACTATTTTTGAGATGTCCCTCTCTTTTATACTATTTTACACAGACTAATTTGATTGGTGAAACAAAGGCAAACCTCTTCAATCACATTGGTTAAAACAGATGTTCATCAAGAAACCTCTCCTGTGAGAAAGAATGGATAAACATGGGTACAGTTACAAAAACATCTCTCTTGTTTACAGAAAATCACCTGGGAAAGGAATTTCCCAAAACCAAAACATCTCAGGCTTGAAATCAGGGCTACACCTGATCCCAGTTTGGGATGTTCTCCTGGACCCTCAAATTCTCAGAGACAAAACACATCCTGGACCCTCAAATTCTCAGGACAGACAAAATTCCATGGGTTTTTCATCATGACCACTCCTCCCATGAGTTTTAAAGTCTTGCAACGCCCTAATTTGCAATGAAGCAGGGCTAGGCTTTGCTGCAGGGCTGTGGCACTCCGTGAGTGTCAGGGAATACGGATGGTTCAGGGAGCTGTCTCGGTGGATGGGCTGTTTGTAGGGAATCTCTCTCTTTTAGGGAATCTGTCTTGCTGTCAGGGGCTCCCCGGTGCCTCTGCAGCCAATGAGCTGCCAATGAGGGAAAATGGCACATGAAACGAGCCCTCCCCAGGGTGGGGGAGCATCGGCCTCGCGCTGCCACTGCTGCTTCTGTGACATTTCATCAGCCTCCACCTGTGACAAGTCTCGGAAGGGAATGGAACAGGGGGGGATTGGGGAGAAATTCCTCCTAAAGAAAAGCACAGCAAACCTTTAAGGTGTGTCTTTATCCAGCCTCAGTATCTCTGGGGGTCTGCACACACCTCCTGCCCGTAAATTCAGGCCATCAGAGAATCATTTGTGTAGGAAGAACCCTTCAAAAAATCATCCCATTCCACCCCCTGCCATGGGCAGGGACACCTTTCCACCATCCCAGGTTGCTCCAAGCCTCATCTAATCTGGCCTTGGACACTTCCAGGGATCCAGGGGCAGCCACAGCTTCTCTGGGCAACCTGTGCCAGGGCCTCACCACCCTCCCAGCCAGGAATTCCTTCCCAAGATCTTCTGTTGCACATTCCCACATTCAGTGACCTGCCACCCGATCTCTCTTTGTGCCACTACGACAGCCCCTGACTTTCCCTATTGCTCCCACATCCCCCTGCACTCCATCCCCAAGCAGAGATGCAGAGGTAGAGGCTTTCCCCCTTGACTTCTCTACCAGGGAGGTTTTTTTGTTTGTTTGCTTGTTTGTTTGTTTGGTTTTTTGTTTTTGTTTTTGTTTTTTAATTTTGGATGCTTTTGGATACACGAATTGGGTATTTTTGGAGCCGTCTCCACAGGGCAATGGTCACAGCATGAAGCCTGCCAGGGTTCAGGAAGAGTTTGGGCAACGCTCTCAGGCACAGGGAGGGATTGTTGGGGCTGTTCGATTTTTGGGGCTGTTCTGTGCAGGGCCAGGAGTTGGACTGGATGATCCTTGTGGGTCCCTTCCAACTCAGGATTCCCTTCCAGGCAGAACTGTGGTCCTGGAGGAAGCTTCTGGGAGTTCACAGGAGCTTCTGAGCTTGAAGCCGATCCTCTCATCCTGCTGTGGGGCTTTATTTTGTGGGAGATCCTTCTTACAGTCTTTTCTTCCTAACCCCCAACAACATCAGCATTTCTTTCATTTGGTGTGTGGCTCTGAGCAACTCACTGTCCTGTTTCATTGAACATTTTCTCTTCCATTGTTTTCCACTTCAGATATGGATGAGAGAAACCAGGATATTCAAAGAAAACATGTTTTTCTTGCCATCCTCTGCAGGGAATTCCAAATTCTCAGTGAAGAACAGAGGTATTGGCTGTGAATTTCTCCTGCCACTGGCAATGGGCTTCCTTGTGTGGAATGCCCCACAGGAGATGCTTATTGGGGATATAGGCAGCAGCTCCACCATCTAAAAATCACACTGCTCCACCCTGTGTGCTGTAGGGACACGGGGCAGCCCCACAGCAAACAGCTTGGCCGTGTCTTGCAAGAAAGCATCTACCAGTCCCTGGTAATGGAAGGAAGAGCAGGTTTCTTTTCATTTCCCTCCCACATTTTCTACCCTGCCTGGGAAGTTACACCAGCAATTAGCAAATTAGTCTTTTTGTTGGTTGTCTTTGGTGGCAAAAAAAAAAATAAATAAAGAGAAAGCTGAGGAAAAGTTGAGACAAATATTCTGAGGAGGAGGAGGAATGCTGAAAGCTCTGCTAGGACAGAGTGGAGGAGCTGGAGGATGACTCTGCCTAACCTGGATAAAGGGATTTGAGAGGTCAGGGAAGTGGGAATTGCTGTGGGCTGAAGGACTGAGTCACCGTTGTAAGACAAAATCTGGGACAGGTTCTGGCTAGAGGAAACACGTCCTGGGCCCCTTGGTATATTCAGAAAGGAACCTCAGCATGATCCACTGGTCACAGAACTTTCCTTAGGCAAGGGAGAGCAGAATTAATTTCCTTGCTCTTCCTTGCATGATTTTGGACAAATTCCTTCGGATGGGATTTATCTCACCTGCTCCTCTGTTTCCTGTCGCTGCAGACAGTGAGGACAAGGACTTTTTCTGAACACATTCCTCCCAACCCTGAGGTGTTGAAGGCAGTGGAATGAATTGCCCTCTGGAAATGCCAATTTCTTTTGGTAGCGACTGAGGAGCCTTAAACGATCATATCAAACAATGCCTGACTTAAAATGACTCTAATCCTTAACTTCCCTGTGGTTTAGCCCCTTGTTTGTAGGACAGGAGTAGCAGTTCCTCACCTCATGAGTGGGTGTGAGATCCTAAGGCTTAAAGTATTTTGGACAAGGAGTGGATTGCAGAAGTCCTGTAGGGAGCTGGATGTGATGACTGCAGAAAAAAAATTAAAAAAAATAAATATATATAAATATAAAGCATATATAAAGCACAAAAATAATAATTTCATCTCACAAGTGGCTGAGTAGGTTTTGAGTTTGTTTAATTAGAGCAGAAGAAGCCTTGGCAGACATGACAAGGTGCAAACACACATGCAGTTCCTTGATTATCCCAATGAACACCCTTCTGTTAGAGCAGGGGTGGCACCAGAAGGGTTAAGGCAGACAGGGATGAAGCAAACACTTCATCCCCATGCCTTGCTTCTCCCTCCCATATCTCATTCCCAATGCCTCCTGCCCCTCTGCCCCAGGCGGTGGAGGAGATCTACATTTTAATTGAGACATGAGAAGAAAATAACCTCAGTCTAACTCCATCTAACTTCCCATGCATGGAAGGCTTCTCCCTCGGTAGCTTGGTGCATATTTTGGGGTGAGGGTGGGTTGGAGCCCCATCCAACCTGACCCCCAGCACCAGTGTGGAAGGGGTGCCAGCCAGCCCTGCCAGGGAACTCTGGGTTGTTTTGTGCAGGGCAAGAGGGAAGGATTTCAGCTCAGATAACTGAAATCCTGCTCTGTCTGCTCCCAGTCTCTCAGAGCTTGCCTGGCCTGATAAGGTGTTATCAGAGCAGGGCATCTCTGAGATGTGGCAGGGCCAGAGGTGCCCTTTCTGCAGGTGGCCCTGGCCCTTTTCCACCCAGCACCTCTGAGGAGGCAGCCAGTTAATAACAGGAGAAGGAGGATGATGTTGGGATGCTTGCCAAGAGCTTTAGCTCTGTGCTTTTCTCAGGGAGAAGAGAAAATGCAAACATGGATACAAGCAAATCAAGCTGATCCCTTCCTCATCCTCACCCAGCCCCAGCCCTGCAAACAAGCTCACAAATAACTTTCAGTGTATGATTAGCCAAGAAACCAGAAATGATTTTTTCCATCTTGAGGCTATTGCCTCGAAAAAATTATTTCCAGGAATGGTTCTGAATTTTGCAGTATCTCTGGGCAGGGTCTCAGTGTACCTGGACATGACAGTGATTTTCTGTGTGCTGGGGAGTCAATTTTTACCAGAATTGTAGGGCAACAGTAGATCTTTGTTCTCTGTTCCCCTCTCTGCTTTCAAGGACAAAAGAAAAAAAAAATCCTGACCTGAAGAATTCCCTCCTGGCTTTATCTTATAGAAGATCATAGAATTACTGAATCCCAGGATGATTTGGGTGGAAAGGGACCTTAAAAATCATCCAGTCCCATCCCCTCCCACTGTCCCAGGTTGCTCCAAGCCTCATCCGACCCGGCCTTGAGCACTTCCAGGGATGAGATATCTGGATTAGGATAAGAAAGGCCTAATGAGAAAGGAAGGAGAGTGGACCCACAGCACAAATTCATCTGTCCAATTGACAAAATATCATATGATGGCCTCTTGAGCTGTTGAGGAGCACATCAGTCCCATTTATTGAGTGTTATACTTAATCTGCTATTGATTGGGGTGAGCTGGAGAGGACAGCCTTCCCCACTTCTACCCATTCCCAAATTAAAAAATAAGAGGAGAAGTAAATGCTTTGACTTTTTCATTCTGCCTGGATGTTTAGGGAATTTACTGCTAATAAAAAAAAGAAAAAAACCCAAACCTAACAACAAAAAACCCAACCCTTAAGTGTGAAAACATGAGTAGAATGAATTATAGCCAAATCAATTAATACTAACAGTATCTATTAAATATTGCACTCTGGAGCTTTGCAGGAGTACACTGCTGCTCTGATGTGATCATGACATCATTAACATAATATAACGAATCAAAAAATCAATAGCTTGCTGGAGCCCAAAATTAAGGCCAAGCAGTGTTATAGCATATCTTTAAATATCTGAAATAGCAACTTGTCTCTGTCATGTAAAACCCATTTGCAGATGAAACATCTCTCCCAAAGTGGATGGGAATTTGTTGGCCTGCCTGTCACTCCTGCAGCTGCCCCTTTGGGATACTTGAAGTGATCTCACATTTTCCAGCAGCGTGGACGCAAATGGAGCAGGAAAACTGATCAGGGTTACATTGGCACAACCCCGGAGCAGAAAATCTGGTCAGGGTTACATTGGCCTGGAGGGGTCCAGAGCAGGCCCAGGGTCACTGCGCTGGTGGACAGACGGGCAGATCTCTCTAGGGTGGGAACACGGACTGAGTGTCTTCTGCTGCTGACTTGGTTTGCATTTTACAGTGTAAATGTCGAGGAGGTTCTTTTCCCTGGCTTTAAGGTTAGGACACTTCAACACTTCTGTTTGCATTGGGAAAAAATCACCCCCCTGTCACTGTTGGACACAAGACTGTGCCCTAACCCTCCCCACTCTCACAATAATTTTTTTCCTAATATCCAACCTAAATCTGCCCTCTGTCAGTTTGAAGCCGTTAGCTGGCGGCAGGAGAACATCTCTGAGTGTTTCTGAGGACAGAAATTCCTCTGGGGGAGGAATCCTGTGGTGCTGGGCCATATAACCTACATTTATAGCAGGAATTAAAACAACCCCATGGAATATGATTAGGCGCTGGAAGACAATTCCCAATGCTGCAAATTTATTAGGATGGAGTTTGGTTTGGGCCAGCTATGGCTCCTTCAAACAATTCCTGGACGTGTTTGGGAATTAAACGGGTCAGGGAGGGTTTCCACAAGGTGTTTTGGAAGTTAATAGAGTTCAATAACACGGCTGTGATCAGACCATGTCGTTTGGCCCCGGGGTTAGGGAATATTTCCTGGTATTGTTCAATGCACTAATGGGATGTTGCAGGGGGACAGTAGGAGGAAAATCCTGGAGGAAAGGCGCACGCTGTTGAGATAACGGGCTGAAAATCAACGTTTTCATGGAGGCATTTTACTCAAAGGCAAAGCCAGGAACAGAGAAAATGTTTCAGTGCATTAGTTAAGAAAACAGAGTAGGGAAAGTTTGGGAGGAATAAGGAAACCTTTTCAAAGAGTGGGAACTGACAGAGGAAGGAAGATATTTGTTGCCAGTTAAATAAAAATTAGGCAAGGAAGAGGTTTTAAAGGTTGAAACGCATTGTCTAAAGGTGAAGTCATAACATGCCTTTATCCTTGGAAGGCAATTGGATTGGAACTAGATAAAATTCAAGTTAAAGCATCAAAAATCAATCCCAATGAATGTCCCTTTTAATCGAGGCACATGAGAATAGGCAATCAGACAGAATTAAATGTATACTTGCTCCTGTGCACAGTCTGCTTTAAATGAAGATGCTAATGGGATACACAGCCTGAAACCTCGATAAAGGGAAGCTCATTTATGGCATAAATCACCCAAGAACAATAGAGGAGGCCAAAATGATAAAGGAAGGCCTTTCATGTTAAAGAAAATGTAAAATCAAAGGAAGAAAATAAGGTCAATGTGTGCACAAGTGACAAGGTGTCCCCAGGGAAGGGCACGGTGTTAAGGCTGGTTTATTGACCACTTGAAGGCAGTGACAGTGACAGTGACACGCTGAGAGAAATGCAAAAGGTTGGGAGGGCAGAGAATGTGGTAATGAGAGACTTCAAGTGTATGCACCGAGCAAATGTCACAACACTCGGAGCTCCTACCTGTAAACCCAGGGAAAGAGACACAGATCTGGATTTATTCTTGATTTACTCCCAGGCTGTGCTGGAGGACAGAGATATTCAGTGCATTGCTCTGAAAGAGCGACCACGTGGTGCTCAGATTCAGCGTCCTGTAGAGGCAGAGTGCAATAAATAAATAAAAATTACTGTGGAGTTCAACTTCAAAGTGGAAACAACATGAAATTGAGTAGCTTGTTAAAAGGAGCAGATAGTGTATAAAAAAAGGTGCAGTGCCTCACAGTATCCTGCATAAAAACATCATGTAAGAGGCTTGTGAAGTTATATGACCTATGAAAAAAGACCTAAAGATAGTAAAAGTGAATGAAAAAGGAATCAAAATACCTACTTAAATGGCAAAGTCAAGAGACATGATTTAAAAGTAGAAGTTGCACTCAATGGAATTCAATAAAAGAATAAAAAGATCACTAACTCTGGGGTGTGAATTGCAAAACAATCATCAGGCAGCCCACATAGGAAACACATTGCTAACCTCATAAAAATAACTGATTAAAATTTAAGGAGGTGGCCCCGGAAGTTTACTTTCCAAAGGGCACGCGCTGTGTGAAGTGGCTGCTGCTGAGGGCTCAGCAAAAAATGCTTTTACAGCATAAAAGTGATGTTCACTGCAAGATCTTGGGAAACTCTGGTATGAAATTGCCGCATCGTTAAATCTGCTCTACACCTCATTGCCTATTCTGGCCTTGATGGAAGAATGAAAGGTGGAAAACATATATATATATATTTTTTAAATTAAACTCCTGAAAGGTCCAAGAGCTGGAATTTGAAACCATGAAATTTGAATCCAGGTTGTGGCTGCCCCATCCCTGGAAGTGTTCCGGGACAAGTTGGATGGGGTTTGGAGCAACCTGGCATAGTGGAAGGCGCCCATGGCAGAGGGATTGGAATTAGATCATCTTTAAGATCCTTTCCAAGCCACCATTCTGAGATTCTATGATTCTATGGATTTTTTTTTCCCCCCAATCATTTGGTTGAGCTCTGATCAAGAATAGATGAATAAAAAAGGCACATGACACGCTGGGGGAGGGCGGTGGGTGTCACGAGTCAATTATTGCTCTTTAAATAAATCAAAGTCCATGTGATAGGGATGATGTGGTTAATACAAAGGAATTTATACTTTTCCCATAGCCAGGAACCTCAACAATGCTGTCATGGGACAGGAAGATGAGTCCTCTGATAGATCAGCAACCAGTTCAAAGGTGGGAAATGAAGACCATGAATAAAGGGTTGTGATGGAGGGAGGGAGTACCTGGGAGGGTCCCATGGGAATGAATGTCTGCTGAGGGTGTTTGGTGCATTTATAAATGAGCTAAAAATGGGTGAAGAATGAAGTAGAAAAGGTAATTGGTGCTAGAGAGAGGTTTTCAGGATTGTCAGAGGTATACAAGGAGAGATTGTGTGACTTGGCAATTTTCGTCTTAAAAGAGAGATGACTGAGAGGGCCACAATGGATCCAGACAATCAGGAGTGCAATGAAGACAGTGAAGAGGGGATGATTACTGCCCATTTCTCATAACACAAGATCTGGGGAACTTTATATGAGATTATCAAGCGGAATATTAAAAAACAAACCGAAGAAAGGACATTTTCATACAGTGTATCATTCATCTGCGCAGCGCTGAGAGGCACATTATGGAGGCCAGCAACACAACTGGCTGGAAAGCAATTAGACAAATTAATGAAAGAAAGATCTGTTGAGAGTTGTTCAATACAATGACATCAGTGCAGGCTCCAGGGCAGGCTGTCCCTTGCCAGCACTGGCTGGAAGCTGGGAGCTTAAACCAAGAGAAGAATTTTCACTTTATTATCTTCGTTTTGCCATTTTTTTTTTCTGCCATTGGAGTCGGAGAATGAATGAATGGCTCTGTGGATGTTTGGGCTGAGCTGCTGCTGCCATTTCTACGTTTCTACATTTTCAAGAGCCTCTCAAAACATAATTTTGCACATGAAAACCCCCTGATCTGTGTCCTTGCTAGTCCAGCCCCCAGCACTGAGCCGGAGCTGCTGATGGAGAGCCCGATGAGCACCTTGGCCATGCCCATCCAGCCAGGATGAGTCTGGATGCCCTTTGCAGACATGGAGCCACCAAACTGCTCTTCCCCCTTGCCCAACACTCCTTGGAGGTGGCCCTGGCTCTGCTGTTGGCAGGGCTGGCTGCTCTGGCTCTTTGGGGTGGTGTTTGGACATTTCCCCGTGCTGCCTGGAGCAGGGGCTTCTCTCCCATTCCGCCACCCCAAACCCCCTCTCACCAGCTGTGGATTTTGTTGGCTCGCAGTCCACACTAAATTGTGTTTGATTAGCTCAGTAAATCCAGGAAGGGGAAGCCAAGATTGTTGCAGAAGCCTTTCAGCAGCAGCAGCGGGGAGTCCAAATCCCCATTAAAATGTGTGCTTGGCTCATCTCGACGCTCTCATTTTTGCTGTCTCCCTCCATCCCCTCCTTTGTTTTCCTGCCTTTGATTGCAGTTGGTGAAGTTTGGATCAGTGCTGTCACGCTGGGTTCATTATGAAGTGGTCTTTTCCCTGCAGACCAGGCATCAGGATTCCTGGTTTCCATCTAAAACTTGAGGTTCGATGGGCAGGAGATGTTTCTCCCGTGGATCTCAGGTTCTACATTCTGAAAAAAAAAAGGTGACTCAAAAGTTTTGCTGCCCCCCCCGGCCTACAGGGAGGACATGTGCTGGATTTATGGATTTCCTTTGGATGTGTGATGGGGGATGCTTTAAGGATGGATTTTGAGAGACAACTTTATCCGCCCATCTAAACGATTCCAGCGTGAGGTGTGTCAATGTCACAGCCACCAGCCGGTCTAAAATTCAACCTGCCAGTCACTGTGACAAGGTCATGAGAGATAGGAGGGTGGAGAAATCCCTGAGCTCAGCTGCAAGAAGTCTTCAGGGAATTGCTGTATGGATCTTGCTGGACCTGAGACTTAATCACAGATTTCAGAAAACCCTGGATGTGGATGTCTTGTGAGATCTGTGAGCTCTGGGATGAGCTGGTGGGCACGTATTCTGGTCAGACTGGGAATAAAGGGAGAGTTATTTCAACAGGATCAGTTTCTTGTGCCAGAGAGGGATCTGACTTGCTGCTGCTGCTGCTGCTGGCTCCTCTTTCCCAGCCACCTCCTCGCTGCTGAGGACCCCCTTTCCTTGCATGTGATAATTTTCAAAGATCTGGGGGGGAAAGCAAGGAAAGAAATCCATAAAGCAAACACAAACTGGGATTGAGCTGTGTTGGAAGGGATGGAGGGAAGGAAAAACAAAACAACCTTGCAGCAGGATGGAAATAAATCATCGACCACCCAAATCACCCAGCATCCCACAGACCCTCCAAGTGGTGGCACCTCCTGTGTCACAAGAAAAGCTCCTTGGAAGAGTTTCTCGGGATGCATCACGATTCTTTTCCAGAGGGATTAAGTTATTAAATATCTTTAGAGCTCTCTGAGTCTCTCTCCTGCCTCCACCCAGGTCTATATATGTCACTGCAAACTGGCACTGTCACTCATCAGATGTAAGGATTTCTCCTCTGAATTTTGTTTTTTGGGCCTAGGGAAGGAATTAGGGCTGGAATTAGTAGCCTGGGTCTTGCTGAGCATTTCAGTTCATCCCTGTCCTCCTTGGCAAGGCTATGGGCAGAAATCTCTAATTCTTTCCTTAAACACCCATGAAATCAGAGGGAACAATTCAAGGTTATTACAGAAACACAAGAAATAAACTTTGTACCTAAATTTTATTGATTGAGACCAGAGAGTGGGATATTCCTGGGTGGGAGTAGGGATTTACTTCTCCAGATTTCCAAAGTTCTGATCCAATTGGTGCTTTCTCAGAGCAGCTCCAACAAATCACTCCATGGGTGCTGCACATGCTTTAATTAGATATTGAATCACTGACTAGAAATGAGGCCCCACATAAATCTGAGGTCAGCATCTCCCACCTGCTGTGCCTGAGCTGGCTGCTTCAGAGCAGGCAGAAGGTCTGTACCTGCCCCTGACCTTCCTCTAATTATTTGGAATCCATATTATGGACCTTGCTGCACAAGGCAGCCAATGCCAGGTGTTAAATTAATAAGCTGAACCAGGTTTTCTGATCAGTGCTCTGGGCTGTTTGCCATTCCTTTTTCTCCTCAACATCTGACAAAAATAACCCAGGGCTTTGGTCAAAAGTATTTTGTGATATTGATAGCACTTTGGAAGTGTTGGGTATTTTCCCTGCTGGGTAAAATAGAAAAAAAAATGGGGGAAAGCTGATCAAGTCAGGGAAAAAAGTAACCAGAAAGCTGATGTTGGGGGAGGACAGTGTATAAAGGTGATCACAAACCTCTACTGGACATGCAGTGCTGCTAATTCAGTGCTGGTGAACTGAAAATACAAGGAGATAAAGTGCTGGAAAGATTTTAATCCATACTGGCACACATTCAGCCATGGGATGAGCAAAGACAACTCCCCAGCTCCTACCCATGATTCTGAATTAAAGTCTTATTTAATAGACTTTAATAAATGGAATTTAATAAACACAGGTTGAGGAACCTCTCATCATTATGGCCAAAACAGCTAAATCCACATCCTGGAGGTAAACCATTAACAGGTTGGGGGAGGAAATATCGGTGTGGGACAGAGATTCTGCAGAGTGGCTGGTTGGAAGTGTCACCTGAGACTGCCACCAGGGAAATCCCTGACACGGGCATTCATTTGCTTGGGGAGTACTTTTCCTAATAGAAGAGGCAGCAACGCATCAATAAGGCATCCAGGAGGGGGCTGGAAAACATCCTGGAGGAGATGCCTGGAAAACACAGAGGGAGTGACTTGGGATGGAGGTCCCAGCTGCAGATTTTTGGGGTGAATAACTAAGAGGGGCACAAGGAGCTGCTACAGGCAGAGATATTTGTCACTGTTGGACACGAGAAAAAGATGGAAGTGTTTTCAGAAGGCATCGAGTTTTTTATTCTCTAATTCTTATCACTTTTAGAAGGTGTTCGATACAGACTTAACATCATTGGTGAATAGGAACGACACCTCTCTAATCTCATTGGTTAGACTAGAGAAACAGAACCAGAAAGTGAAAACACCACCTGGAGAAAGCTGTTATGAGAAAGGATAGTTGTTTACCAAGATTGTTATGAGAAGAAGCTTTCCTGAGAGATTTTTCCCTTGGGAAAAGACCAGCAGCTACTAGCAAGCTAAAATCTCTCAGACTCAGAAATATCAGGCCCACAGCAATTGGGCTGGACCTACTGTGTCACTGATTTGCTGATTTTGTGGAGAGATTTTATGGCTGTGTTTGGGATTGGAAGGTTCTGGTGAGTTCAGTGTGGTTTTTGGAAGGCTTGGCCACCTCCTCCCCATGGAGGAAGGTCTCACCCTGCAGGGTCTCCCATGAGGACTTCCCTTTTGGACTCAATGATCCTTGAGGGTCCCTTCCAGCCCAGGATATTCTATGATTTTATGTTTTTATGCTGCTTCTGGCAGCAACAGCTCAAGGTTGAACAATTTGAGGCAGAGCATCCTCCTCATGCACCTTATCCTCTGCTGCACGGAGATTTTTGGCAACAGGACAGGGGGTAGAGGACAAAAATAATTCTCATCCCCACCTTGAGAAAGTAGTAATTGATTGATGTCTCTAAAGTTCACAGATATCTCTGTTTTTCACATTATCTCTGTTTCTTACATTCAGCACTCTCCTTTTGGTCACCATGCCTGCTGCAAATGTGTTAAAAAGGGAAAACACAAAGATAACAGAATTTCTGCTGGAATGGACAGAGGGGAAGGTTCCCAGACCCAGCTAAAAGGCAGCAGGGAATAAACCAGATCTTCTGTCCATCCATCCATCCATCCATCCATCCATCCATCCATCCATCCATCCATCCCTCCATCCCTCTCTCTACCATCACACGTGTAAAAATCCTCCTTGCAGGAAAGATCTGTCTCCAGGTATCTCTCCACTCCTTCCCATCAGAACAGAAATCCATCCAGAGCACAGGGAGAGTTATTGGTGTTGTATGGACGCTCCAACAGATTTTTTATTGCACTTTCCATGCGGTTTGCAAACCCCCAGCCATCCCAAGGCTGAGTTTGCTTCATCAATTCTTGTGACTGCTTAATGCTGATGCTGTAGAGTTTGGCAGCCTCCATTAGGAATGGTTTTCCCCATGATATTAACAGGCAGCGAGGCTTTGTGCTGATGGATAAAGCCCGGTGTTAAACCTGATTGGAATCAATCAGAGTAATTGTCTGGATGTGTGGTGGTTAATAGGAAACGTCCTGCATATTATTGGCTGGTTTATACAGCACAAGGATTAACTTCTGCTGCCTTTCATGGTTCACATCCTCTCCCGAGCTGCTGGGGGAGGTGATGGATGTGTTGGGAGGCTCATGGAGCTTGGGCAGAGCCCTGCAGCTCGTATTTGTCCCAGTGATTCTTCTGCTTTCCTGGCTGTGGCTACCAAATGGGCAAAGGGTGACTGTCAGCCTGTTCTTGGAGTGATCCGAGCCCAGGGCAGAGCTTGGGAGGCAGCAGTGTGAGAATAGGAGACAGGGAAGAAATGCACCTACATGTTGAGTCGTGCTGGAAAAGAAGAAACTTTATTTACATTTTTGACATTTTATAGAATTCCAAAGGTGACAGTGGATTGGAGGGTGAAGCTGCCACCCCTCCAACACACTGGTCAGACCAACAGTCTGTCAACTCTTTCCTCCTCCATGAAAATATGAAAACAAACCATTTGTTGATACTTGAAAGCGTGAGAACTCCGTTACAGAAATGAAAACACATCAGAAGGCTGAAATCAGGGGGACACAGCAGGAAGCAGAGAGCAGGAGCAAGAGCGGAGCAGAAGCTCCCTGAGGCTCATGTGTGCCTCAGACTCACACATTGGCCATTAAACACAACCCTGAATCCATCCAGGCCAGCCTGGTGCTCCCACAGCTGTGTTTGGGGGGAAATATCTCCTGCCATCCCTCAGGATCAGGGTGCAGGGACAGCCTGGGAGGACTGAACGTGAGCAGGCACAGTCTGATCCAGCCAGGAACCACCACAACCACCCTGGAACAGGCTTCAAGAGGCAGCAAACACCGTGAGATGACACCCACAGCCCAGGAGGACCCAGACGGCCTCTGCCTGATCAGACATTCTCTGATCAGATGCTCTGGAGCTCAGCTAAACCCTCTGCGGCTGCAGGACCGCAGCACCTGGCATGGTTACAACATGAACTGGGAGCAGCTTTGTTTTCCAGCATCCTTTTCTTTTGGGAGAGGGTTCAAGCACTTTAAGCTTCCTCATGGAAGCATCTTCCCAGTCTCCTGGTAGCTGTGGGTGCAGCATCCTCCTCTGACCTGCATCTGTACCCCCAAATTCTACTGAGGAAGAGAGAGGGGCAGTGACCAGCGAGGGCTCTGCTGGCCTCAGGGCGTGAGGACTCCGCTTTCTCCCTGCCACAAGGATTGGGCTTTTTTCCCCCTCTGTTTTGGAGAATTTGTCAGTATTAGGGTTGATAAATCCCCACAAAGCACAGAGATACCTCTTGCATTTCATGAGTTAGGGGCTGACTCTTGCCTGAGGTCAGGAGCGGTGCCTTTAATTTAAATTCAGTGCTAGAAACTTCTGAATCCCTGGAAAGAGATCTGTCTTGCTAAAGAGCAGGAGGAGAGGGGGAGCAGGATTTGGCCAGGAGAGGCCAACTCCCCTCAGTGACCAGAGCCCTGGGTACCACCTGAAGTGCAGCAGGCTGGGATCCGAATGAAAGAGCTTCCTGAGCACTCCTTTCTTCCCTCAGTGAGTCGAATACTATTAACCTTTAAGGCAAAATTGTGTTTTGTGCCTCTGGGAAGCAGTAACATTTCACAGAGCTGCGCTGGGGAATCAGGTAAACAATTGTTAACTCTCTCCAGCCCCATTTCGAGGCCGTCTCGGGGCAGCTGCGTGTCCAAACCCAGCCGGGCTGAGAAGGTCTCTGAGCTCAGGAACCCCTGAGATGGAAGGGTCAGCTGGAGATCCTCTGTCCCTGACTCAGCCTGATGTCCCAATTTCGTCTGGCTAATTCAGCTGAAACCACAGTCCTGGCACAGAATCAGAAAATCCCAGAATGGTTTGGGTTGGAAGAGACCTCAAGATGATCCAGCTCCTACCCCATGCCATGGGCAGGGACAACTCCCGCTAGACCAGGTTGTGACCAAAAGCTCTGCTTTGCTATTTTGCCATTTCTGAGGTCCACACAGATTTTGGGAAGGAGGCCTGGCTCTTCATGGCTGAGGATGTGGTTTTTGGGAGTCAGGTCACAAGAAACTGTTAATGAACCTGTGCTGTGACATCTCTGACAAAAGGGGACAAATCTGCTGTTCGTGTCACTGCTGTTAAATAAAGCCATGCTGGCTTTGAATTAAATATCCAGCTGTGCTTAGAACTCCTTCACCCAACAGCTTGGACAGTCCAGAGGCTTTGACCAATTCCTGTCCTGCCCTTAGGATCCCAAGTGTGTGGGATCCCAGTCCACCAAAGGCTGGATTTTGCTGTCAGGGTGGAACAGGCTGGTGTTGGCTGTGGACTCCACCAAGCCTTAGCGTGCTTTGCACAAGAGCTTCTAAACCTGCTGGATACTGGGATCCATTCCTGTGGGGAAGAATGAAAACAATTCATTTTTTCATAACCCAAAAAACAACGAAACCCAAAGAGAATGAAGAAGTGTGGCCTTTCCCTTCGAGCCAGTGCTCCCCACTGGCCCTACCCAACACCAGGCATTGCAGGTTGGGCAGCCAGGGGTAGTGAGGGGGCTCTGAGCTACTCGAGCCTTGGCAGGAGCCACAATCCCAGGACAAAGTCAACACCTTGGGTGGAAAATTAAATCAGTGAGGCAGCAGGAGCCAGAAAGCAAACGACGCACCGGCAGCAGAGCCGGCTTCCAAATTGAAATGTGTTTGCTGGGGATTGTCCATCGGCTCGGGGAGTTATTATTTCCATTTCTCTAGTTATGAATTAATTTCTAGAGGACTTAATCATCCTCTCCCTTTTCCCCTCCACAGCCCCCTCTTCCCTTCTCCTTCTAATTTTCCACTTGACTGGGGATCCTCTGACAGTGAAAATTCAGGCTTAGAGGAGGTCCACGCAAGCTGCTCCATTAGGCTGGATAATCTCATTGGAACCAGTGGCTTGAATAATAACACCTTCACCTCCTGCACAGCACCTGATTCCAATGGCACTTAACACCCCGGGCTGGAGGGATGGATAACAGCAGAAGGGGAAGGGGCAGGGGTGGGGCAGAGCCTGCACCCTTTGTCCCCTGGACCTGCCAATCTACCAAGGACACTTCTGCAGTTTGGGATAAAAGCCTTCTCCACTGCTGGGGCATCACAGAATCGTTGTGTTGGAAAGACCTCAAAGGTCATCAGACTCAAACTTTGACTTAAATGCCCCTGCCTACTAAAAAATAGATCCAAGAGCCATATCCACTCATTTTTTTAACATTTCCAAGGATGGTGACTCCACCACTTCCATGGGAAGCCTGTTACAATGCTTAGCCACTCTTTCAATGAAGAAACTTTTCCTAATGTCCAACCTGAACCTCCTCTGGCACAACCTGAGGCCATTTCCTCTTCTTCTATTGCTTATTACCTGGAAGGAGAGACTAAAAACTGGGAGGTGCAACTCAAAACCTGAGTTCTGCCACCAAACCCAACTAAAAACCTGAGTTCTGTCACCAACCCATAAGATGGATAGTTTGAATCCAGGATTCTGGATTGGATGTTGATTCTGGATTGGATGTTGATCCTGAAGGACTTCAAGCAGGATGTTTTTGCTCTTCAAGTGTATAGCTGGACTCCTGTCCATCACAAATTATCATGTTGGGAGAAGATGTCTCATATAGGTGGATGAGGGATAACATCATGAAACTTGAACTCCTACCTCCTTCAGCATTCCCAGCCTTTTCCAGCCACCTACCCACGGTGGGTCCCTCCTATCGCAGCCTGTGCTGTAGCACCGCCTCAGCCAGAAGGAATAACCTCTTCCCAAGGTCACTCCCATCACAGCCTGCCTGGCTCACCCAGCATTCCCAGGCGTGCGCAGAGAGCAGCACCACACAAGTTGTGTCCAGGAATGACGTGCTTTTAAAGGGCAGGGAAATAGGAAATGAGCCTGGGAGATGGACACCTGGAACGCATAATGGATGGCTCCATCGCCGCGCATCCGACAGCCCGGCATGCTGGAGGTCACCCACGGCACCAGGGCCATTTCTCAGTGCTTAACCCACCCCCTCCAGCCACGCACAGATGGGGGGAAATCCATACATCACCTGCTGACAGCGTTTTCCTTGCAGCTGGAGCGTGAGCTGGGGTTCCTGGGGTAGCCTCGGGTCAGGGAGTGCTTCCCAGAGCCTCACGGTGTGAGGTGGGGTGTGCCCGACCTGACTGGTTTAGGAGAATTACTTCTAAAATAAAAAAAAAATGAAAATGAAAATGAAAA
>VYZR01058778.1:6608-17180 GCA_013400675.1 Oxylabes madagascariensis
TGGGGGTGTCACCCCAGGGAGGTGGTGGGTTGCCAGCATCTGGAGTCTTCTCCCAAGAGAAATACCATGCTCATGTTGATGGTTTTTTCTCTAGAGTCCTGTGGGAAGCTGTCCTGGAGGGCCAGGAAGATACAGGGCAATGCAGGAGTGCATACACTATTTTATTCTCTCTTTATTGCAAAGTTTGGTGTGAGGCTTTCCGGACACGTGGTGGGAAGCTTCTGCTTTCATAGTCTGGTGCAAACTGATGGCTTGTGGAAATAAATAAGGCTGTGTGTGGATGTGGTGTGTGATCGCACATCCGTCATTATCAGGGGAAAATTCTTTGGGCAGCAACTATTATAACCAGGCAAATTTAGATAAATGGAAATGGTGACTGAGTCATCATTAATACTGTGTTTTTGCATGAGTAAAAACGAATATGGAAGAGTATTTAGTTGCTTAGTTTGCCTGTCAAGAGTGCTTTATTGGTCTAAGTTAGAATACTTGGAAGAATGGGAATATGGTACGGTGAAGTGGTTTGGGAAGAGTGATGGGACAACAAAACTAACTGGTCTTTAAGTAAAAGAACCTCTGACAATGCAGCCCACGTTGCCTTGCAGTGACCAAGCTCAGAGGTCAGGAGGTGTTTTCCTCTTCTCTGTCCCTAAGGCATTAAAGTAGAAAGAGTTTAAATTTAGAATAACAGCTTTAAGAAAGCATTTTTAAAAAACACATCCTGCGAACAGTAAATATTGTTAAAGAAATTGGAATTTTTGTTTGTTTTAAAAAGAGCTGAAGTTTATGCAGATTATTAGCCACATACAGCCTGGTTTTGCTTTCTTTTTATGCTTTTTGGAAACACCCTTTCTATATGTGCAGCAGTATCAAGATTAGATATAAACTAAAAATCTTTCTGCATCCTCACAGAAGGAATACAAGTCATTTAAGATCAATTTTCAAAGATGATGAATATCTTGAATTTCTAAACTTCAGATAGGGCAGACTGTAAATGTTTTAAACATGTAATGAATATGGATTGCATTTTCTTAGCTCCCTTTTCTTCATTGATTTTTGCATTTGACCAGTCATTTCTCTTTGTATATGTAAAATATATGGCTTACTGTTCAAAGGATCTCAAATCAAATTGGTTTTACTTACCTCAGAAAATTCTGAATAAAGTTTATTATGGGAATCATAAGAAAGGAATAGACATTTATAATAGAATACTGTTTCCAAGTGGCTTGATTGAATTAAAGCATTCCTAGTGGAATTAAAACTCAATTAAGAGCAGTTATATCAGTATCCTTAGTGGGAAAGCCAATTTTTCTTATTTCACAGAAGTACCAGTCTGATTTGTCTACAGCTGAGTGTTCCCCATCTGCTGTGGGTGTAGACAGGTTTCCCGTGGCTGGTGGATGGTTACACAAACTCTGCTCTGAAGTTTAGAAATTCANTTATTAGCTAAGTGTTTTCATTGCCCTGTTCCCCAAAATCACTCCTCATTCTGCCTGTCCGCATTACTGTCAGGGGATTTGGAATAATTGGGTTGCCAGATTTCAGTGTTTTGTCCATTGCCTGTGATAATCTGATCTTCAGAAGTATCCACAGCCTCCATCGTGACCTCCAAGGCCCTGGAAGTGTCTCCTGTGGGAAGGGTTGGGAGCTGGCTCTGGTATTTCAGAACCCATGACATTTTACACATGCTTCTGATGTGTTGGATACAGACTGAGCAGGAAAACACTGATTCCAAAATGTGAGCAAAACGGGATAATTTGGATATAAGTATCTCACAGCACGTATTTATATGTCTGTCTGTGTGTATTTAAATATTTGACATCAGTTATATACATTATGCACATTCACACATATATCTATCCTTTTCCTTTTATTAAATAATTCATAATTTTTCTTAATCACATGTGTTCTAACATATGAAGGGGAAAGGGATATTTGTCTTAGCTTATCTTTTCTGCCGTTCCTGAGCTTGAGCAGGTGTTGGAAGGTTCCTTTGATAGCATCTCCTTTCAGTCAGGACTTTGGGCTCATCCGCTCCTTTGATTAAGCACTGGGGCAGCAACATCTGTCAATATTTAGTAAGTTGAGGGATTTCAGGTGCTATCTGATGAACCAAAATGTGACCTAAATTGAACTGAAAGCAGCTTGAGGCAGGAATGGCTTTTTATCTTTTTGAATCGTGTTTGAAGTTGTGCTAGTTCTTGGAGGCGTATTTAAATTTATAACCACTGCATTATCTTGACAATACTGGTAGAGATAATGTGGAATTTCCATTATTCCGGCCTGGTTTTCGATCATTTCCCAGTTACAGTGAGGATGATGAATGAACATCGCCAAGAAATTATATTTTAAAATATTAGTTTTGCCATGTGGTGGCACAGGGCACCAGAGATGATTACCAGGGCTGATGTTTAATTCAAAATTATCTAAAAAATTTTACTTGACCCCTTTACATCAAGGTAAACCCGAGACAGGCTTAGTTTATGCAGGTCTCTCAGGCAGTCATGACATCAGTGTGTTAGATTTATTGTGCAGGCTAAATGATCATTTTATACATTCAATAGAACCACTCAGGAGTACAAAAGAGGACTCTTTGCAGTTGGATTTTCATGCAAATATCTTTATTTGTAGTGTAAAACAGTACAACAGATAGGTGCTCTTGTGCAAATTACTAGCACTGTTTGTAAATATCTCTGCAATTGAAGGCAGCAGAAGTGCCAGATGTGTAATTACATTAGCACAGATATTCTACAGAAAGCTGCTTCTGTGAAAGAGAAACAAGCTTAATGTGAAAATCTTTGCTTTTGAGAGCATGCATGCTATGCACATCATTAACCTGTTAATTAAATCTATTAAGGGCTGCATTTTCTGAGGCCTTGTTAAATGATTACTTATGTGTAAGAACGTCTGTTTCTAAAAAATCTTCAGTTGCAAAGTGTGGGCTGACATTGTGATAGCAGATGCCTTTGTTTGGATGTGAAATACATGTACAGCATACGTGCATCTGTAACTGATATTTTCCCATGTCACCATTCTTTTATTTCAAAAAGTCAGGGCGTGATATCTTTTGTGGCAACAGTGACCAGATTTCCAAGTTCAAGATTGTTCATCTCTGCTCAGCAAACAGAAAACCTGAATGCTGCCTGCCACATCTGGTAGTGGTGTTTGAAAGAAATGCGGGGCTGTGCTAGCAAAAGCAGCCTCAGGAGTAGGTGTTATCAGCTGCTTCAGCTTCTCGGAGGAGATGGTTTTATCCCCTGTGCTGAAGCTGTGAAAATGGAAGTAAAGGTGTCCATCTGTTAGGATTTCAGTGATAGATGAAGGCTATTCAGAAATGCAAAACCACTATAAATTCAGGATAGTGTGAGCAAAACACCTACCAAAGAGGTAGCAAAGATCTGGTAAGGCTGACCCCTAAGTACTTCAGGGTGCAGTTTGATGTTTGAACACACTTCCATCTTTAACTTACTGGAACTGATGTTCTTCTTTCAGCTTTCTTTATTTCAGAAGTGCAGATGTTGAAAAAAGGCATCCCAACCTCTGCCCCATCCCCTAAACGTGCTCGTTCCCAGCCCGGACCGTGGGTTAACTCTGGGAATAGGAGACAGGAAAGAACTGCACCTCCTACGCTGAGTCGTGCTGGAAAAGAAGAAAGGTTTATTTACATCTTTGACATTTTATAGAATTCCGAAGGTGACAGTGGATTGGAGGGTGAAGCTGCCGCCCCTCCAACACACTGGTCAGACCAACAGTCTGTCAACTCTCTCCTCCTCCATGAAAATGTGAAAACAAACCATTTGTTGATACTTGAAAGCGTGAGAACTCCTGTTACAGAAACAAAAACAAATCAGAAGGCTGAATTCAAGGCGACAATTAACACTTTGCAGAACTTGCAACTCTTGGGCTCCTGGTAAGGGCCTGACACACAAACTATGGTACTGTCTTCTCTGTTTATCCTTAGAGCATTATTGGCTTTTGCTCCATGCAATCAGTCTCAGCTGGAAAAGTAAAAAAAAATTAAATTAAAATTAAAACTAGTAGAAAATTCCATGGGTTAATGCAACCACTTCATATGATCCCTGAATGTCAGTCTGGCCTGATGTTCAGATCTCAATCTGACC
Organism: Oxylabes madagascariensis; assembly: GCA_013400675.1. Taxonomy (NCBI): domain Eukaryota; kingdom Metazoa; phylum Chordata; class Aves; order Passeriformes; family Timaliidae; genus Oxylabes; species Oxylabes madagascariensis. The sequence continues at coordinate 10,727 of VYZR01058778.1, forward strand.
ATATTTTGCTCTCACTTACCTGCATGTGCAGTTGTTTGGAATGATGCCTGGCAAAATCTGCCTCCAGATGGGATGGAGATTTTTCTTTCTTCACATACTCATCCAGATATGATGTGCTTCGTTATATTTTGTAATTCTTGGCACAAGATTCCCAAGATTTTTCTTATCTTAACACCTGCAAGCCGGAATGAGGTAATGTAATCATGCTCTCTGAGTGCAAACTGAAGCATTTTAGTATTCTGTTCTGCTGTCAAGAAGCAGAATTTATGATGTGATGGGAGTTGTTTCAATTAGAACATTGTTGTCTTTATTCTTGCTTTCCTATTACATTAATTATTTCCCCCCCTCCAAACTGAACTTTTGTGAATTGGATTTTGGTGTTTTGGGGTGTTTTTTTTGTGTTTGGTTTTGGGTTTGGTTGTTTGTTTTTCTTTAGCATGTGCCATATTCCTGTCCTCCTTCCCTGAAGGGAGAACCACTGGCATCTCAAAACCTTTCACCCTGCTATGCACTGGAAACTGGAGCTCTTTGTCCCTCTTAGATTGCTCAGCCACCCTCCTGTCAGCAGCCTGTGCTCCCAGTGTCTGTGGGACAAAGAAATTGATTTACTGCTGGAGAACTCTTATATTCCACATTTTGGCATAGCTTCTCATTTGGTTTATTCCTGCACAGCTATATCCACACAACACAGCGAGTTGTGCTTTTCCAAAACGCTTTTCCTCGGGAATGTGGAGTGTCTAGAGTAAATGGAAATTTAATTATTAATAATTGAAAAGGGATAATTAAATATGGACTGTAAATAAAGTGAAAATGCCCAGTAAAAGCAATTTGCAGAGTTCTACAATAACCTCGGTCCAGTTTTTATGGAATTGATAATGCACATGTTTAAAAATAGTACTTTTCACATGAATTAATTATGCTGTTGCCAGGGAATTGTTATTATAGGTGTTCTCCATCTTTGCAGAAATACTAATTAGCAGCACTTGGGCTCCATGGGGCTCCTGCCCATTGTATAGCTCTTCTGTAATGCTTATTAGGAATAATGAGTGGCCCATATGGTTGAGAAGGTATTTGTGTAGAAGTATGTGATGTCTGTGTTTTACCTTTTCTGTTCCAAAAGCGGGCAGCCCCACTTCTGCCCCAGAGCAAGGGGACAGGGGCTGCTCCAAGGGGGTCTCACCAGAGGTCCCACCTGGAGAGCGTCCCCAGGAGGACACATCTGTGGGTACAGCTCTGCAGGAGGCTGAGGGACAGCTAAAGCAGCTCCTCTCTTACACCCCAGCCAGACTTGGCAGCACCTCCATGTGCAGCTCTGGATTTTGATTCCTTTACCATCACATATTGGTCACTGCAGTAGCTGAAAATGTGTGTGGGCTTCTGGGCTGTGGTGGGTTATAAAATATGTAAGTTGGAAATAGGATGAAGCTGAGCAGAAAAATTACAGTTCTCCCTTAAAATGATGTCTGGAGGGGGATGCATGTACTTCTGTGATAATGTGCTTGTGAAGTAAATTTGGATACTTCAGAAAGGTTTTGCAGGTGTGCAGATTGCTGTATTATTTCACGACTTTTTTCTCTGAAACAAATTTTAATTTTGCTGTTATTTCAACGAACAAACATAATTTAGGCTTCATGAAAGAGTAAGAAAATTAGAAACTGCAGTTGCCACAATTTGGAAGAGAGGTTGGGCTGTATCTTTGGTGTTTGCTGGGTAATGAATTATTACAGAACTAAAATAAGAATTCTCTGTGTGTCTTGGTGATGCTGAACTGCTGCCAGTGCCTCCCCCTGAGCTGTCCCACCATGGCCTTGTCTGAAAGCAGCGAATCTTTGACAGAAAGTTTCTTGCTGTGGTTCCCTCAGGAGTCCATCAGTGCCAATCTTCACTGTCTTCATGGGTTCTTCCCTGTGAGGGTGCTGAGGCCCTGGCACAGGTTACCCAGAGAAGCTGTGGCTGCCCAATTTCCCTGGAAGTGTTCAAGGCCGGGTTGGACAGGGCTTAGTGTTACCTGGAAAATGTCCTTGCCCATGGCAGGAAATTGGCGTGAGATGATGTTTATGGCCCCTTCCAACCCAAAGCACTCCGTGATTTTATGATCTCGTTGGTGTTTGCTGAGGTTCCTTGTGAAGATGCAGATGAGGTGGGGTCTCCAGAGCTGAGTGCATCCCAGCTGGGCTGTTAGCAGAACATGGACATGGGGTGAAACCTAGGCTTTGCATGCTTGAAAAATACCTCAGAGTGACTCCCTATGTGAAGGGCAGCAAGGGGAAGGCAGTGTGTGGGAAAAGCAGAAAAAACTCTGTGTGAAGCTTGCTGGTAGGAAAGCAGAGATGTAGGGAGCTGTATCCAACTGGAGAGAGTTCTGAATCACCCAGTTCCTGGAGCCAAGTAAGAAATAGTGCCATTCACAAATATCTCTCTCTTCCTTCTGCAAATATCAGACTGGACCTCCTCAGCTTCTTATTTCATTGTGCTTGAAGGGATCTGAGATTTCCTGTGGACTGGAGAAAAGATTTGAGTATAACTGGGGGCTAGCAATGTGTCCAGCAATGCCCATGATTCCCCCATGGCCCCAGTGGTAAACCGTGGTTTGTGTTACAGGAGGTGCTGTGTAACCTGTCTTGTGTGGATTTTGCTTTTTTTTTTTTTTTTCTTTTTTCTTTTTTTTTCCCCCCACTGAGACATAGCAGTTCCTATTGGGGATTACAAACCCCAGAGCCAGCATGGAGTGGCTGAAGAAACATTTCTTTTGCTCTCAAGGTTACATTTACAAACACCTTCCAAAGGCTATTATGTTTTAAAAAGAATTGGTTTCCATAGATGTTTGGAATTCCAAAAAGGCCAGAGTTTGATTACAGCTATTTATAATCCAGTACTGAGGTGGCTTTACTCTCATATGCAGTAAACAATTTAGAGTTGTAATCTGTTGATAAGATCTGTTTATTCTTTTTGTTTTTCAATACATAAGCTTATATACATTATGGTCTTATCTCCTAATATCCACTGCTGTCAAGACCAGAAATCCGTTCTCACAGACCCTCGAAATGTGTTGGATGAATATGGCAGAAATGTTTTGGAATGTGTGGGGGTATTTTTTATTTTTCTATTTTTAATTGAGAGTTGAAAGGAAAGAATATTTTTCCCTGGGCTGTCTCGGGGGTGTGGGCACATGATTGAGTAGCTCAGCTAATACCGTTTACATTAGTTCTTAATATTGAGAAGTCCTGCCTTCCAGTGCCAAGGGGTTAGTAAATCTCTGTATTTTCATAAACAGCAGTGTTCATTACATTCTGCTGCAGAATGTCTTTCTTGCTGGAGTGTGTCTTGAGTGTTGCAGCATATGGATAATAAGGGAGAAACCTGAAATGTAAAATTGGAACAAACTGCTGCATAGCTGTAAGTCACTAAATTTCACATTTATTCAGATCTGAAATAAGATGAATAACTAAGCTGCTGAATTGCTCATTTGTGTAGGTCATGAAAGTTTAAAAAAGTGCTGCAGATATTTAAAATTAATCCCAGGAATCAGAGGAATTTTTTATGCCCTGTGTGACACACTGCAAATAGAACAATCATCTTTTGTATAGAATCTTTCATACAGATTATAATATAAAGGGATTTAATGAATTGCTGTTAATAATAAATAGGAAAATAATTGAGACAGTTAAGAATAGGGCAGGAAAATAATCTATATTTTGGCTGAGATGTGGCTGTAGATGCAGGGCAAGGAGGCAGGAGGGCTCTTTTAGAAAGCGAGGGAATGGGCAGTTCACCCAACTACAGCTATGCTAACATCACTTCGTATTATGAAATACTGAAACATCCCAGATCTGGTGTCATAGACTCCAAAGATTTTAGCCTGTTTAGTCTGCAAGTAAAGATGTGGCTGTAGGATCCTTCTCTAAATCTTTAGAATTAACTTTTCTTGGCATAATGTGCCAAGAACCACAACGCCATTTTATCATGCCAAGAAAAAAAACATTGGTGAGGAACTATGTTGTAGTTTGTATGATCTTTAACAGCTTTGGCACATGAGAAATAAATATGCGTCCAGTTCTCATAAAACATGCATAATTCTCATAAAATTACATTAAAATTACATAAATCTCATAAAACCTTTCCATAAAACAATCAGTTATTCTGATGAAACGTATTCAGTGGAATTTATTTTTTGTCTCTTACTAACAGTGAAGATTAATTAGCTGTAATGCCATTAGGAATAAGGCTCATGTGTTCTCAGAGTCAGTTGTTGCACGTTCTCGGAATTCATGGGCTGAGGTGTAGCTTTGCACTTCCCATAACCTTGCTCTGGTGGAAGGACGACATTCAGAGGGGTTCTGGGATGTTTCAAGCAGAAGTATTCAATTAAAGTGGGTGCTACAGGGATTTTGGCGAGCTTTGTCATGTCTGGTGGAGTTACTCCTCAGAAAATGAAGTTGTAGGTCTTTGTTATGATGGATAAAAATTAGGAGATTCTGTTCAAAACCAAGTTGCTAAGGTCTTGAACAATTGCTACTAAATTTGGTACTTAAACTGAAAGAGAAGGCAAAAATGGGTAGAAAATAGCACTATTCCAATGGTTGTCCATTAATTTTTTCAGTGTTCCTTCACTGGAGCATATCTATTATCTGATACAAATTAGTAACACAATATTCTATTTTGCTGATTGCTCATCTTCTGCTAAGTTTGCAAATCAGAGCATAACGACAGGGACAGGGTAATTGTGGGAGATGCTTATTATTGAATGAATTCTCCGATGGTGAAATGGCTTCAATTAAGCTAAAATGTCACAATAAACAGAGCATAATTATTCTAGCAATTCTTATGAGGTAATAACATACTTTCTAAGCAGCTCTTATTGGGATTCCTCTTCTAAGTTTGGTGTTCAGTGGTGTTTTATTTTGTCTGTAAAGTGTAATTATTGTCTGTATAGCCTGCTTGCCTTATGTGTGTATGACCTATGTGTCAGAGAGCAGATGTCACTGCATCCTTTCAGACCCAATTATGGTGCAGTTGTAGGTAGGTCTTGCAGGCAGGAAACACAGATCAGTGCACAGTGCATCAAATAAACTCCATTTGCTGTGTTATTGCATGTTTTGAAAGGGGTTAGAGAAGCTTTATGGGGTGATAGTACAGCTCTTTCTGGCTGATAAAAGATGAGAAACAGAACAACGTGTAATTTTGCTTTAATAGATTGTCTTGACTTATTAATCCCTTTCATGTCATTGCTTGTAGTGTTACAGATGACCTGGAAGGAGCAGTGGGATATCTTTGTTCACAGTTGTTCATAAACAAAGACACCTCATCTATCTGTTACGATTTTTGTGTGAGCCCAGCAAGTTTTGTTTCACTTCTCATTTTTGGAAATAGTGATTTGGTTGAACTTCTTTGGCTTGGTTGACTAATGGATTTATTGGCTGTTGTGTGTTTATTGGTACTTAGCAGATCTCAGTGGTATTTATTAGTGAAAAACTTTTTTTTTTTTTGGCATCCTGCTGGAGAAAGCCTTGTTTTCAGTTACTCCTACACAGAGAAACCCAGATTGAAAAGAACCACAGGAGGCCCCCTGGTTGAACCTTGTCACAGAGCAGGTTCAGCATTGAATGCACAGCAGGTTTCTCAGGGTTTGTTCAGTCACATCTTGGAAAGCTGCAAGGATGAGGTTCTGTTGTCCTGTGGGGCAGCTCGTTCCCAGGGCTATCCTTGCAGCAGTGGGGTTTTTCCTTACACCCAGCTTGGAGCCTCCCTGTTTCCATGTACATCCACAGCGTTTCTCCCGTCCATGTCCTGCTGTGGTGAGATCAAACATCCATCCAGTATCTGATTAGGTTACAGTACACAGGAGACAGACTATCAATCCTTTATCTTCATATTATTGTACTTTCTATAGACAGATCACTGTGAAATTAATTTCCTTTTGTTTAGACGTCTTCTTTAATTACCACTGGCCTTCTATTCTAGATGGGGAGTTGTAAAGCATGCTTCTGAAATTCAGGCTTCTGATGCCTAAATTCCAGTGGGTTTATAACACAGTTAATATTATAATTCACATTGTGCTATTTCTTTTAATTGACTCAGATACATTTTGAGAAAAGTGTAAATTTAATATGAACCTTCCAAAAATAATTAAATTCTAATTACAAAGTGGACTATTGACTAGGAAGTATTTATAGCTTTCTCCTCATTTAAGCTACTGAACAGGATATTTAACAAAGCAGTGAAACACTGTGGATAAGTTTACTGCCATGTCCTGAGGAGATTGTCAGGAAGTGAAAAAAAATCCATAGTAATGGGTTTTGCATCTGATTTTTGGCCTTCTTTTTCTGGTATGCCAAGAGCAGGCTCTGTTTGTAGCATGTTTGCCAGGGAATAAATGCAAATTGTAATGTGTCTAACGACAGTGTAATTACTTAAAAGTTCTTGCTTCGGGTTTTTTTTTTTTTTTTTTTTTTTT
>VYZR01058784.1:0-14017 GCA_013400675.1 Oxylabes madagascariensis
TGAATTAGTGTTTCTGCTCAGTTACGACCTGAAACCATCACAAGATGAGACCACGCTTTTGACTCCTATAATAATTCAGCTTCAAAATTCAGAAAATGAGCACTTCTGCAGCCTATTGATATGATTAGTATGAAAATAATGCCTTAATGGGATGATGTGCTTTTCCAGGTTTGTGGTCGAGAGGTCTTAGAAAAGAGATGAGGTTCATTGAAAAATACTTGACTTTATTCCAGGTATCTTGTGTGGTCCATTCTAAGAAGAGAATTATCAATATAAAAAAACCCCCTTATTTGTTTTTTTGATAGTCCTAATGCTTGAAAAAGCAAGTTAATGATACTTATGTATCTTTAGCTAGATAGATAACATATCTATCACTGATCTTGCCACAACTTGCATAAATCTAAGAAAGGAACACATCTTGTATTGTTTACCAATTTAAATCCTCTTGGTTGGTTCTAGCATATTTAGCTTATGAACTGATAAAAAGAGTAGTTTCTATATTTTGGAGGATGGCAAACTTATCATGGGTTTTGTTTCTGCTCTGCTTCATTTGGCTGTGTTACAGATTGAACATGTAGGGTCTGCAACACTACTGCTGTTGCAGCTGGTAAATTATTGCTTTCCTTGTTTCACATAATGAGGAGCAGAGGAACTATTTTTGATACAGGTGTCAGCCATTAGGGTCCTTAAACATCAATGTGTCTCTGTAATACCTACAGCTGTTGTTGTGTTCTTTTCTTCTGATGTTTGTCTAGAAAGTTACTGGGTAGACTGTTTGGATTGTGGAAATATTATCTGATAATTCGGAAAAATCCCTTATTGTATTTTAGTTCTGAAACTGAATTTCTCTTCCCATGTTTGTAATAGAAACCTGAGGAATTCAAAGACAACATTAATATTGAGAATCAAGAGCTTTACTGAAACTAAATTTCAGATTTCTTCAGATCTTGCTCCTAGGTCAATGACCCTACCACAATTTGAAAGCAAGTTATTGTAGCATTTCTAAGTGATAAATCTGCTGTTAATAAACTTATTGGTCACATATAAATAAGACCCGGATAAAATGAACTATTTTCATAATTTTTTAAAAAATTTTGGTCACTATATATTTTGATATTTGCTATAATATAAAAGTTTAACATTAGATAGTCACTGTAAGAAAGATATTTCAGTAAATTATGAAGGCTGTAAACCCTTTGCACAGGTCAGTAGTAAAGATACATTTGTGTCCTGTTCCACTGTGGGGAACTGTGAGGAGTTCTTTTAAAAATAGATGGTCGGGAATGAAATTAAGCCAAACAAGGCAAACATTGTATCTGAGAACCATTTTTTGATAACAAAAAAAACAAAAAGGAGTTACCCTACTGAAGAGGGCTAGAAAAGACAGAGGAAGAGGAAGAGGAAGAGGAAGAGGAAGAGGAAGAGGAAGAGGAAGAGGAAGAGGAAGAGGAAGAGGAAGAGGAAGAGGAAGAGGAAGAGGAAGAGGAAGAGGAAGAGGAAGAGGAAGAGGAAGAAAAATGGAAAGAAATGGGGGGTGGGAGGGAGAGGGAGAGAGAGGGAGAGAGGAGGTCGGGGAGTCCATGAGGCAGAGGGGTGGGTGTGCATGTTGCCTGCCTGTGGGCAGCACCGATGGACAACTGGACTCAAGGTGAGGGGGCACTCGGGCAGAAGGTCCAGAAGCCTGGACAGGGTCGCAGCAAGGATCAGGGCTGTGGGCTGGCTCAGAGGCGGGCAGGGTTGGACACATGTGGCTCAGCCAGGGATGCAGAGATGAAGCAGGCAGGGTGTAGGTCAGGGACACAGGGAGGCAGGACAGATGCGAAGGTGAGCAAGAGCCAGGGAGGGAAGGAGACCCAAAAGGCAGGCTGGGGCCAGGGAAAAAAGCTTAAGACTCAAAAAGCCCTGACTGAAAAGCAAGTTTTGAAAAGCAAGTCTCGAAAAGCCCCTCGAATCACCAAGCCTCAAAAGCAAAAGCAGTCTCCAAAAAGCCCCAAGCCAAAAGCACACACTCAAAAAGTGAGTTCTGAAAAGCCCCCCAAAAGCAAAACACATAGAACCAAAAAGCCCCCAGAAAGACAAAAGCATAAGCTCCAAAATCCCTAAAAAGCAAAAGGCATAAGCTCCAAAAGCTTCTAAGCTTGTGACTTTTTATGTCCCTTGCCCCTCCCCGCCCAGCCCCAAGTCTGCCTGCTGAGAGAAGACCATTGGCCCAGTCCAGCCTTTTGCAATGTGATTCTTCTAGTTGCCTCCTTGCAGGTGGCACATGTGCAACCCCTCCCCCATGTGCTTCTGACAACCACTGTTTGAGGCATAATAAACCTAAATTTTTTGACTCCTCACAATTTGATAGTAGCTTTTGGAAATGTTTTACTTTTAGGAAAAAACCCCAAACTATCAATGCCATAGAGTCTCCACAATATGGTGGTCATTGAAAAAGAATACAGGAACTTGAGACCTGTCTCAGACTTGAGGGGAAATGGAAATGCTTTATGTATTTCAAGTACATTACGTGCCTTTACTGCACTGAGAAAGGTCACAGAATGGAAAATCATAACCCTCATTCCTGCCTAATTCCTACTACCAATGTTTTTAAATTGTCTGCATTTGAAAAGTTTTCATGTGTGCATGAACCTCGTAAAAAAATATTTGTAATTAGTATAGGAGAAAATACTTTCCAAAAGTTTTTACTGACATTGATTTCACAAATAAATTGTTCTGCTTTGTTAACAGTCCACATAACAGTCAGTCCTCTTGTAATGCTGGAATTGGAACATCTAGACTAATTCAACATCTAGAGTGTATTACTACTTGAACAATGACATCACTTTGGCCAGAGTTGAAGTAAGCAGAGAGGATGACTGCACACATGAACCATCAGTGGAACACATAAATAGAAAAAAAGAAAAGAATTTCAACTGTGGAACTTCTTTAGAATAAAAAAAGCAGCAAAATGGGTATTTGCTTTCAGAATAAAAATTAGTTATTTATTTAAGAAGTAGAACAGCTGAGTTACTATGGAATTCCAGAAGAGGTTCCAGAACTATAAAACCAGAAATTCAGTCTTGCAATTTGAGTAAACATTTGCAAATATATCCCAATATAATCCAAAGGTATACTTTTGTACTATATTTTTTGTCATTTTCTGTCACTGCATGATATTGCAGCCCTGTGTTAGCACAGAATTTCTAAGAACCTTAGAAAGTTTTCTTTTTAGAGTTAAAAAGTTGTTTTCTTAAAAATAAATATGCATATTTATATTTGTCATAGTTGTTATGAATAAACAGGGCAGGAGATGGTGTTAACTCCTTTGAATGCCTTTATTTAGGATGGTGAAGCTCTAGGGATGGCCTACGCCGCCTCTCCACTGCTCCCAGTACCGCTGAGGAGGGAGGTTGTTCAACTTTGTCTGCTGAAGTGCAGTGCAGGCAGAGTCGGGCCTTCTGTCCTCATGAGAGCATAAGAAAGCTCATACGGCTCATTTCATTTCAGGGGTGTCTCTCTCTTTGCATGCCTTTTAGGTCACAGCGAGGTGGCGGGAGCTGTCTATAGATGTTTTAGGGCCTTGCTTATTTGGTGTTACTGTCCATGTGTCCGGAGCTGGCGTTGGCTCACGTGGTCTAGGGGTCTTTGATGGTAATCATACTGTAGCAAGGCTCCATGGGAGTCTTGGCGATTTTCATAATAGGCGGTAGTTACAGTTTGACAGACAGATGGGGAGTCGTTGGGAAGCAGGAAGTGGAGCAGGCGGAGAGTAGATGGGGAGCAGCGGAGACTTAACCTGAGAAAAGGTAAGGGATTCTAGGGTTTTTAGGGGAAAGAACATGTAACACGTATAATTCAGAGATTTAGGGATTGGGATTTGGGTAACAGGTTACAACTTGAGGGAAGAGAAACTGGGGTTTGGGGTACAAATAACAATACAGTATATACAACATCCGATAAACATTCAATGCTTAACCATGAACCTTAACCTTTTCAATGTAACACTCAACACATATTTTGGGAGTTATGGAGTTTTCCCATATCAATAGTGGTTCTTCAACAAAGGGAGAGGGAAGGTAGCATATGTAGGTTATATACTCTGAATTTTTATTCTTGGCTCTGAAGCCATGCTTTTCTCCTTTCATTGTGGATGGTACAAGGAGATTCCTTAGTGCTTGGTACCCTTGACTGCCATTCCATTGGCCTCATTAAAATATAGGCTGTCTACAGAAATGGTGCTTTTACCTAAGCCTTAGTTATCTCATTTGTTAGCTAATCTAAATCCCAGGCCTTTATTACTGCTAACATGGACTCTCCAGTAATTCAAGTTAGTGCCTTTATTAGATATCATTTTGGTTCACGCTTACATAAACCCAGCACTCTTATTGGTTTCAGAGAAAATACAATAACAGGAGAGGAGACACAGTGGTTTGCTGTATATATTTCATGGTCTGTGTATAACCACATAAATGGATTTATCAGAACATTTCCTCAGGTTTCCTTTGAAGGAGAGTGTCTTGGAGTGATTTATGATGATGGTCTATTCCATGATCCTCTGCTTTATGCCCCAAAATGGCTGCTCTATCTTTAAGGCCCAGGACTGCGTGCGTGTGGGGCCGAGGAGCTTTGGGCTCTTTGCCAGATATTTTCAAAGCCTCACTGGTCAGGCGTTCCATGGCGCTGTGCGGTCTGGTTTTGCTTGGCTTGCTTGGTTTTTCTTTCAGCCCAGGCAAGAAGCTTTTCTCTTCCCTGGCCTTGGAGAAGCTGCAGCAGCAATCTTTCATCTGCCTCAAGGTGAACTGGACAGCTGCTGGTCCATGGCCGGAGAGGCGGGCCGGCACGAGCGAGGCTGCCCGTTCTGGTCCCAAGGCTCAGGAAGCTGAGCCGAGAAGATAAAGCACACAGAAAGGTTACAGGCCAGTTGCTTATGACTGCTATGGAGAGGTGGATGGCAGAGGGCCACCAGGTTTTTGCCCCCTGCTGGAACTCTTTTGTGGAAGCTCCATTTCCTTAGCGTGAAAGCTAGCACCATCTCACACCACATGTTGGGAAGAGGTATTTCTCCATCATTTTCCCCTTTCTCCGGACACATTTGGGTCTTTGTTCCTGTGTGTGTGTGTGTGTATGTGTGTGTGTGTGTGTGTATGTACGGGGGATGGGGGGGAGGAGGGCCGTCGAGTTCTGCTGGTTTGGTGTTTAGCAACTATTTACTTTTCTTCCTTGCCTTGTGGGCATTCTGTTGTTCATAAAGCATTGTTTTTTGCTTTGGGTTTTTGGTTTTTTTTGGGTTTCTTGGGGGAAGTTTGCCTTTTTTTGTTAGTTTATTTAAATTTTCTTTTCACTTTCCTCTATTAGTATTCATTTTCTGTTGCTGGATTGTTGAAACCCTTTAGAGGAGACTACTCATTGCAGAATGTCCTCTCAAATTTGTCTCAAAAACTAAGACAAAGAGGCATAGCCTGTTTTGAGAATGATCAGATTATCCTTGAGAGGTCCCTCATTTGGCAGAATTTATTCCAAGACCGGAGATAGTCTGAACCTCTGTATTGAATATTTCTGTATTTAAAGCATATTTGAGGACAGAAGGTGCTTCTGCTTTTTTATATTGTACTTAGGTTTTCTAAATAAAAACGGTCTAAATTAACTAAAAATCTTTTGAGAATAAGGTAGGTGAACTGCGGTGTAAACCCTCACTTAAACAACTACAGCTAAACAAGTCATATTATGGCTGTAGGGATTCTTTGGAGAAGAAACTGTGATATTGTTGTCCAGCATTAGTTGCTAATGCTAGAGCAAAACAATTGTTTTTACAACAACAAACAAGAATATTGACTTCACCTACGTTTTACCTAACTGAAAGACCAGGGTTTATACATTCTGAATTTTTTGTAGTAATTTAACTTCTTTAGCAGTACTGATTGTGACTTGTTTCTTTGTAAATAGACAAGTTCAGGATAAAAAAGGACAAAAGATGTTTCGAGATTGTCTGAGTTCTCTACAAATTCTTAGTTGCTTCTAGCAAAAGACTTGAATATAAAATTGAGACCTTTTTTTTGTTAAGGTTGCAAGTACTTTTTTTTTTTCATAAAAAGACATAAAATATATACAGTGGATTCTGCATTCATGTAGTAGTGTCTAGCCAAAACAACAAGTTGGACTATTTATTCTCTGCAATTGTGCAACAATGATTTAACTCTCTGCATCTTAATACAGATCATGTAATGACTGAATTTTGGTTAACTGAGGGTTTAACTACATTATCCATTGGATGTTTGCAGGAGCTCTTATTCTGATGTAGTGGTTTCTCTGCTAGCACCTGTTATGGTTTCGACTTCCCTGTACACTGACAGGAGGAAATTAAACAAAGGCTTTTTAAAAGGTCAGTTAATTAGAGACAATAAATTTTGTTTTGCAGATGTAGACTCCCAGATGATTTAATTTTCCAACAAAGCTAATAGAGCTCGTAAATTAGTCCTTACCTTTTATTTGCAGTTTTAAATTTCCAATCAAATTAAAGGTGACAGAATAAGAAGGAGGCCCTTTGCATTTTGCAGTGTGCTTCATCTTACATGACAACTTCTAAGATATCAGTGGCATATTCACCATTTAACTTACACTGTGCAGTCATGTGAATATTATTAAACAGTATTGACAAGTAAACATTTCTCAATTAGGCAAGGTACTAAAATTAAGAGAATCTAACATCTGTTTTCATCTTGGCTGCATGTGGCAACTGAACTGGCTGGGATGAGGAGGGGCTTAGCCCAAGTAGCTTATGCAGAAACCATAAAGCTGAGACCATGGGAGGCGGGATACTCAAAGAATTGAAATTAGGATGCTAAAGGCATCATTCCAAAATAGGTCATGTCTCTGGTTCTGGTTCTCCATTGGTTCAGAACCTTTGACATATAAGGTCATGTCCCTATCCCACGTTTGGGATTGGACTCCTGCCTTCAGGTAGCCTTATATCTTGTTAAGTTAGCCCCACCGCTGGGTCTTGGGACCCTTGCACCATGCAGTCTCTGCGTTTGTTATTTTACTACCATTAAAATTTTATTTTTTGGGCACTCCATTGTTCCCACCCCTCTATTTTTGCCATGCTGCCCTGGCTAGACCAGAGTTGGAGTTGCAGTGAGCCAGACTGCGATAGCTGTGGTCTGCTTCCAGACTTGAGCTTGTCACTTTGCCTTTCTAGAACTATTTTCTCAATAGATGAAGCTGGGCTACAATAAACATTTTGGGAGGGGTTTGAGATCCAAAAATGAACACGGCGAGGGGGAGGGGGNGGAAAGGAAAGGAAAGGAAAGGAAAGGAAAGGAAAGGAAAGGACCATAGAATTTCATGCTTCATTAAAAGATAAGAAGTTCCTTGCTAAAAATAATAATAAAATATATTTCTTTCAAATAGTTACCTTGAAGCTCCATAGAGTAAAGAGCCTTTGTGTATCCATGACGAGATCTACTGCAAGAGATGATGTGAATAGAAACTGGATAAATGTTAAAATTAAGTAGTTGATACAGAATTTTTAAAACTGCTTTTTCAGCAGTATCTATAGTGCACTTAATTGTTTTGAAATAACATCACATTAAAAGAGAAAAACATGTTGATGTAAAAAACGTGATGTCAATTTTAAAACTTAGGAAAGAAATTTTAAATCATAAACTGCTTCCATTCTCATGTGGAGTATTGAATTTCAGCTAGGTTTGCTCTTGGAACTGTGTAGATTTATGTGTTGGGTTTGGATGGCTTGATTTTTTGGTGAGGAGGGAAGAAGCCTACCATGGAAGTGATGTTTCTGTTCGAAGGTGCTAGAAGCTTCCTCTGTACCTGGCAAAGCCAATTGCAGGCTGGTTCTGAAAGTAGGCATAGTACTAAGCCAATTAAAGGAATTGGTAACGCCTCTGTGATGACATATTTAAGAAGAAGAAAGCATGCACTATTCATCTTCCTTCCTCTCTCTGAGGGGTGAGGAGGGGGCCACTGAGCCCCATCCCAGTGCAGCTGCTGGGGTTATGCTGTGGCGGGAGGCCATCCTGGCACTGCAAGCAGCTACGCGGCGGAGACCACGTGCCCGAGGCCTAGCATCGGGAATGCCTATGTGGCCGGGACCGGTCGCACGGCCAAGATCAGTGCAGCCGGGGCGCCGTGGCTGGGGCAGTGCCACACAGCTGCTGCTATCTCAGCATGGCTTGCAGTGAACTTTATTTGCTTAACTGCTTTTAGCCAGCCATACTGCAAACAGAAGGGCAAAACCGGTGACAACAGCTTTTCTTTTTCAGTGCCCTGCATGAAGAGAAGCGCTGAGGTGCTGGCGGGGACCACGTGATCAGCAGCAAGAGGCATGGTGAGCAATTCCCTGATGCAGAGCTCACAAGGAATCAACTTTTCAGTGCTGCGGAATGCTATAAAAACTTTTCAATTGATAGAAGTTGAGAACAAATAAACTTATGGGCATCAATACTCTCCTGAGTCAGAGAAAAGAAAAAGGTGAAGACACGTGAAGAGAACAACATGGCAACACTAAGGTTGGTACAAAAGCAAGAGGGGAAGGTTCTCTGAACGTCGAAGCTGAGGTTCTTCTGCAAGCTGTGGTGAAGACTTTAATACAACAAACTGTTTCCCTGTAATTTATGAAGTGCATAGGGAGGATGCAGAATTCAACTGCAGCCCATGAGTAAAAAGTGCTTGTGCTGGAGCATTGGATGCTGAGAAGCTGTGATCTGGTGAGGGGCTTGAACAGAGAGAGAGAGAACTCTTGCTTCCAGAGATAGAGAAAGAGGACCCTTGCTTGTATATTGGAACAGCTCATCCTTAAAAAACTGTATCCCATGAACTCATGGCCCACACAAACTGCTTTGCTTATGGGAGGGACTGATGCTGCAGCAGGTTTTGGTGAGACTGCTACTCGTGAAAATTAGAACCATGTTGGGGAAGTTCACAAAGAACTGTGTCCCATGGGAAAGACCCCACTGCATAGCAGAAGAGACCCCTCTCCCTAAGTGAACTGAAGAAAGATTTTTGGAAATGACAAACTGACTAAAACCCCCATTTTTTTGTTTTCCTACAGTGTGGGTGGGAAAAGGGATGTTCTAAAGGTTTTAGTTCTCATTATCCTATTTTAATTTTGTTAATAAATTTTTTTTTATACCTTTTAAGTTTTGATCCTGTTTTGCCTTTAAAGTGTTTCTTCCAAATCCTTACCTCAATGCATGAACCCCTACCCCTTTTTAAATTGTTCTTTCCCCCTCCTCTGCTCAAGTATAGCAGAGGAGAATGAGTGAATGATTTTTTGTGGATGCACTAGCATTTTGGCCAGTGTCAAACTGCAACAACTTACAACTTTATGTGTATCTTTTTTCTCTAAGAACTGTAAGGTAACGAAACTTCCAGATAATTCACATTATTTTCATCACCTCCCCTCTCACCTTGTTATCCTTAAAATTACAATATTTTACTATATGTGGATGCCTGTATGTATAGATGTATAGTCTCCATTAATATTTTATTAACCCAAACTCATTCATTCACTTCCCCTGAAACAAGAGCTTGAAGGAGGATGTCCCAAAAAATGCAGTTGACTAAGCTGTTTGCTGGTGCCTCTGTTGCCTCTGCCAGGCTGAGCCATGGCTGGCACAGTGACCAGGATGCCCACCTTGAATACCGAAGGTGGATCAGCCAAGTTCCCCTACAACAATGCTGACAAACAGCTCGGGGTAGTTCACTCTGTCCAACCTTCTTACTCTGTTCTCTCAGAGAGTAATGATGCTGGCCACTCCATTATTTGCACCAGGAGTAGCTGAAAAACCCACAGGGTGGGCAGTTGCTACCCTGGAGCACAGTGGCTGGAATTATTATGGGAAGACTGGTGAAAAAGTGGCCCACTCTTGAGGGATGCATCTGCTATGAGGCACTCTTTGTGGTTTTAATAAAAAATTTAGGAAGGACAGAGTGCTATTTTTACAGAATCCCAAGACTTAGATGAGGGATTGATGTTTGTAAGGTGATAGCATTGGCTACTCTCAGAGCCCTGAAAGCTTGTGTAAATTCCTGTCATGGCATAGTTTATGTTGGAAGGGAGTTTGCTGCATCTAATCACCTCAAAGCATAGGGTTATACATATGATTTTAGTTGAGTAAGGAGAAATTGAGATCAGACACTGAATATCTGTGGCTATTTGAAAACTCTCTAGAATCTGAAAACTGAAATAAGTAGAAGTCCATTTGTCACAGAATTCTGTGAGATTTTAAAGTTGAAATAGAAATAATGCTGGGGTTATTTTTTAGGTTAAGAATAATATGCATTGAAGACACTGAGAAGGGGATTCATTGCAGAATTTTCTTTCATTTTCTGACATTGGTTTCACTGGAAAGAGGAACTTACTGGAAAGGTTGAGTACCTTAAGATAGGCAGCTTTCTGAAACCTGTTTTTACTTTTTCCTTGGAGAACTTAATGTCTGAATTTCACCAGCATAGATGATGAAAATGTTCCATATACCTAAATAAACTTGTTCTTTGTTTAAAAGGCTTGTGGGTTTTTTTGTGCATTCATGCTAAGAGAAGGTCAAAAGCTGATATATGTCAAACTATTTATTGACTATGGCCCTGTCACAAGTGCTTTGATTTGTTAAGATTGGTTATTACTGATTTAAAAAAATATCCTAAAGCTTACATGTTTGTCCTAGGTTACAGTGTAAGATATACCCAAAGTATGTATTCTATCACCATCTTCATGAGCTGTTGAAATCAGGTGGGGCAGTGTTTCCCTT
Source organism: Oxylabes madagascariensis (assembly GCA_013400675.1). Classification (NCBI taxonomy): domain Eukaryota; kingdom Metazoa; phylum Chordata; class Aves; order Passeriformes; family Timaliidae; genus Oxylabes; species Oxylabes madagascariensis. The sequence continues at coordinate 10,749 of VYZR01058784.1, forward strand.
GCCCCTCCCTCTNTTTTGTGAAAAGAAACTATGAACTTTGGCCCTCAAAGACCTGAACTAGGCCATATAGAAAAGCAAACGCTAAAAAGTTGTGCTGTGTATGAGTTCAATCCAAGACTGAATGAGCAAACTGCCTAAATTCAACTTACTTGTCAAAGTTTGCCTATCCATCTGGAGTATTTAAGAATTTTCCAAAACACAACAGTCTCTATAAAACTTAAGTATATTGGTGAATCAGAATGCTTGGAAAAAATGTTTAATTTCTCCTTTTTCATCTTATAATGAAATTTAATTTTTTGAGGTTCATATGCAGCTGAGGATTGTAAGCATCTCATGATTACTTTGACCCTTGTAGAAATTAGTTTTAGTCATGTTTCTCTCCTAGCAGTTACATTATTCTTGAATCTAATCCTTGCATAATGTCACTGCTCAAGAGCACAACCATTTGCTAATTGAATGTTGCAAATTATTTGATGTAATTTTCTAATGAGAGACTGAGAGTGAGATCTGATCAATGAAATAGAAGCACAGATAATTTTGTTGACCATTGAAAAGCTGGCTTTCTGAGGGATGAGAATTATAGATTTTTTTTCTCACAGGCCAGAAGAAACCTGTTACAAAAAGGTGAAAAGCAATGATTATTGGACACTAGAACTTAATGAAGTTAGAAATCAATGCAGTCATGTGGCATGACAAAGAATTAGTTAAAATGTGTTGTTACTTCAGTATGAGAAAATTGAAAGTCTTAGTCTTGATTAATGTAAGAATGAGAATAAGCATTTCCCTGATTACTAGCACAGAATTCAGGAGGATACTTTTCTCTTTATTTAATGATTCAGAATGAGAATTCCTGATGAACTATCTAATAATGTTTTTCCCTTGAGGCCAAATAAAATCCATGACCAGAAAAGAAGAATACAGATTTGAAGGTCTGCAAGGCAAACTGCTTTAGAATATCAGAGAGGAGAAAGAATTTATTTGCTTTGGAAAGCAAAGCAACAGCAGCAAAAGAAGAGCTGTACATCTAGTGGAATTGTTTAGTTGTATATAATTTGTCATTGTTTTTTAATTTCCATATATAATAAAAGCATATAAATTTGTCTTGTGTTCAACTTCTTTGAAACAGACCAGTACTTGTCAGAATGACTGTGTTAGTGGACAAATATAACTGAGAGGGAAGACTTGCTGCATGTAAAACTTGTGCAGCTTATGTGGCAATGAAATGACAGATGCAACTACTTTTCTTGCTTTTTAGACCTGTTTGGTGTTAAGAATTTCTCTATTTCTGAAATCATGAACAAGGTATTTCTTGAAAGATGTGTTTTAACACAGTGTTTGTGTTAAAATTAACCACTGTGTCTACACTTGGTCATTTGGTCCTGTCATATAAGAACAGCAGTTGTGCTCACATATATAAGGGGCACAGCAGATGAGCAACACAGATGTGTTTCCCTGGGATTTCTGATTTCTGTAGCTGTAATGAATATGATTTGGATATAAATCTTATGCATATGTGCTTGTTTTTACAGAAATCAATACAATGAGCTGTTGTATGTAGTGCTTTTGATCTGTTTATTTTAGTGGATTTTGTGAAAGTATTATGACCTGTGTTGTAGAGCTAGGGAGACAATGCTGTAACTGCTTCATAGGATTAATAAGTCTGTGTGGCTCTGTGCTGACAAATGTAGGGTCCAATATCTGATCGGTCAGCAGAGTTCCATGAATTGCCGCATCTAAAGAAGGATGTTCCATCTTACATACAGATCTGTTAAAAGGATAAACATTAAAGGTCTTGTGTTATATCCTGACCTATAAACAATATGAAATTGGAAGTTAGATTATACTATTTTCAACTGAAAGATGATAGGCCCTCTTTTACTCTCCAGGGCTGTAGGAATATCTCAGCTGAAGTTGTACTTTACCTGACTTAGAGTGAAAAATCTGGCCGATTTTGTCTAGATTGTGAAGAAAGTGTATATTGTGGTCTGGTCCGGTGGTAAAGGTGCCGCGACCTTCCTCACTAGAAGCGTCTTTAAAAAGACACCTAGATTGACAGAGGCATAGGCACTCTCAGGCAGAAAGTGATTTAGCTCTTTGTGCACTCTCAAGTGCAAAGTGATCAGCCCAAAGGTGCACTGTCAAGTGCAACATGATTTGCTCTTTGTGTGGCTGCCNGACTTCCCAAAGGGGAGTTTCTACAAACTGAGTCAGCCTAGGGGCTGCGCACTCTCCAAGGGAGCGAATCGTCCTCTGTGTATGGTCCAGGGACCACCGCAAGTGTATAGAAACTAGTATTTTCCTTAGAGTAAATCTGTATCACAGACCCTGATTTTTACATGGTGTATTAACTTTCCTATTTGAAGGGCAACTCAGTAGGACCCAAGAAGTAAAGAATGTTTCTGGGGAGTGGCAGGAGTACTCAGTATAGGTACTGCATGGGCCTCAGTCAATAACGGGCAGAAATGTCTGGTGTTGTGGTAGTCAGTGGAAGCTGACTGGTGGTGACCTATAATACTGGAGTTGAAAATGATGAGGGGAGTGAAGGGGGTGAGATGATCAGTACTGGCCCTGCACTTCAGGAGAGCAGGCTGTGGATTATTCATATAACTAACTGATGGAATCATTTATAAGACAGCTTGAAAGGGCAAAGGAGCTCCAGGAAACTGTAAGGTCTTAAAAGACAATCTTCTCCAACTGTATGAACAGTCCATCTTGATGTTTAGGAAAAATGGACAGATGTTACAGAATATCCGCTTGGTTAAATAGGGAACTTCAATATGAAAATTAAATATACAGGAGGCAAAAGCAGGAGCAGGCCTCAAATCATGAGTTCAGAAGTGCTAGTTACATATGCAGGGATGGTGGTAGTGAAGCCAAACTGGAGGGGGTGCTTGCAAGGAATTTGAGTGGCAACGTCTACTTCTGTGTTATTATAACACACTGAACAAGAAGAATGTGGGCTAAGTTAATACAGCCCGGGATACTGTTGGTCTTTGCTGTCTCAGCACACTGGAAACTTTTCTTCCATTTGCTGTCTTCCCAGACCTCCACGTCCTTTCCAGCATATTTGCTGCCTGGCCAGGTGGTAACCATCTGGAATACAGGACTTTGCATTTGATGTGGTTGGACTTCAGGAAGTTCCTGTCCATTTTTCCAGCCTGCCTAGGCCTGTGTGGATGGCAACTCTACCCTTGGGTGTATTGACTGGTCCTCTTAGTTTGGGGTCATGTCAGAGACTGAAATATTATAGTTTATGACTCAAACATTTT
>VYZR01058787.1:12541-35748 GCA_013400675.1 Oxylabes madagascariensis
GTCTTTTCCACCCTAAACAATTTGATGACTCTGTGTTCATTAGCACTGAAAAATGAAGCAATTTTCTTCCAGGTGACTAACAGATTAATACGAGATTTTCTGACTAGGGTAACTTCAGAGCCATAAAAACACTTTCTGTACAATACTACCATATTCTGTCACTGAGTCATGTATAAAGAGTGGTTGTTCTGGGAGAGGTTGAAAGTCTTCCTGTGGATTTCATGAAGGCTGTCTTTTGTGTATTTGTATAATGCTAGCTCAATGGGGTCCTGATTCCTCCCTCTACTGTTGCAATCTGTATCATTATGTATAGAACTCCTCTGCACTAATAGTGTTGTTTAGATTGGAAAACAAGAACTCAAAGTTAGAAAATGCCAGTTTTGCAGTTACCTGTGCAACCTGAATTTTGGCACCCTACATGTGCAATCTGTACACCAGTAAAGAAGTAGTATGTAGTTGTGTTGTTAGACATCGCTATGGTGTCAATTAACAAGGCAGCCAAAATAGGAGTCTCACTGTCAAATCAAGTGTGACCACATAGTTTAGGAGTTGAGAGGAACCCATGCCTTAAAGACAGGCTTCTTAATGTGACTTTCAAGTTACTATAGCAAAAGGGCTTTCTAAATGGTCACAACAATAACAGTTTCTAGCTACCATCATCAAGACAAGGATGGGCAGAGGCCATAACCTGAACATGAAGATGTCACCTGGCTGGCCTCTCTCCCTGGCCACATGTTCTCTGCATGCTGGAAAGGGCTCTTGCCTGAGGTACTCTTTGAGGATGAAGGGTGGAGTGAGAGAGGGTTATTACTGTCACATGGGAGCTTGGAGAGGGTGACTTGACTCGGCACTTTCACAATTACAGCTTCAAGGTACAGAACAGCATGTGCTGCTGCTGCTTTAGTAGAAGATAGTATTATTTTAGAATGTGTTTGTTTGGTTTTGGTCTTTAGGCTTCTTGGCATATCACTTTGGTATTTTGTGAGGGATGCGACTGAAAGAGGATATTCCAATTTTACAAAACATTGTAATTTAGTTTCATCCAAGTGGAGTTCTTGGAACAAGCTGGAAGCACAGCTGTAGTCTTTGGGTTTTCTGCCTGCTGAACGCCAAAGGGCTGCTGTGATCATTCAAGAATAAGCACAGTAGAGAAAAAAAAAGGAAAATAAGCCAAAATCACTGCTGCAATGAAAATCTTAGCCTATGGGGCTGAAACTATCACCTTCAATAGTATAGATCTGTCCCAGTCTCTTTAGTCCTCACTTGCCTTTGCATTTGCTTAACTCCACTCTTGATCCAGCAGGAAGTTGACCTAGTAAAGACATTGTTGCATGTTAATTTTTTACTGGTATGTGTCATGCTCTGTATGCCATCCTGCATGCCTACAGACCTAAGTGGATCATTAGAGCCCAGAGATGCTGTAGCCAAAGCTGAAAAGCAGCTGTTAACTGCTTAAAGGGCCCTAAATTTGGAAGAAAGGATAAGTACTGCTCAGCTACCATATTTTCTGAGTGCCGTGTGACAATTGAAGTTTTGTGATGGCAGGATTCCCATTCTATATGTATTGCCTGTCACAAGTCTTTGTCTGACTGAAGAGAAGACATATGGTGCAGCCTTAACATCATCCCCGGGAGAAAAGGAAGAAAAACTGCAGCTACTCAAGAGGAAAGTCAGCTTGGCCAGCTGACAGTGGCAATAGGAGTCCTTCTAAAAGATGAGTGAACTCCAAAGTGTGTTCAAGATTCCTCTGAACTACCAGGAATATTTTTCAATGTTCAGACATGTTTGTAAAGCTTGTAAGGCTTCCCCTGCTGAGGATTGCTCAAGTTAGAAGCTTGTTCAAAGCGGGCCATGGAAGAGGAAAGGGGATTAATTCAACTGAAGCATAGACACTTCTCTGTAGTGCCTACACTAGGACCTTGGTAACCCTAGGCTCCCTGCAGCAGATGGAGAACCACAGACTCTTCAGAGGGAGATTCAGACCCTTGGTGCTTTATATGTGCTCTGAAGGAACAGAAATAAATTCAGAACCCCAAGGAGCTCTCCTTCTCTTAAATCTTCATGTTCACCTTAAATCAGGATGTGAGGGACTCTAACTTGACTTACCTAGGACAAACACATCAGCAACTTGGTGTCTATGGTTTGATGGTGCAAACACCTGAGAGACCTCTGTATTATTATCACTAGCTGATGAATGTTGTATGTTTTTACAGTCATAAGTACCCAAAAACCCCACTTCTTGTTTTGAATCTGTTTCCTCCTTAGCAAGACTTGCAAAACTTCATCTGTTGGTCAGTGATTTATACAAATTCACTCATTTTCTACTAAAACTACTATAGCAAACAGGAGCCATTAACCTGGTTGTCTCAGCTCCAGCTCATGAAGTTTTGTGTCACAAATGTTGTCATTTTCTAGCACTCTTGTAGCATTCCTCAAGATAATCAGACATGTTTTAATTTTTTTTCCATTAGTTTACAGTTCAGCACAGAGTGAAAATATTACCCCTAGTATGAATACTCAGCAGGACTCAGTGTGCAATAGCCAGCCAGATTTCTGCTAAAATACTGCCACATTTCCTGCTGTAACTGTGGATTTTAAACCAGCCTTTGCAGCCTGACTGCACAGTATTCTTGTTCAAGCATTTTATTGTCTTTTCATTGAACAAAAACCTGTCAACTTGCACAGGCTGACAGCTACTGACATCAGCCTCTGCCCAGCAGAAGCAGCCTCATTAGTGTGGCTCCCTGATGGAGGGGGGAGCAGCTCTTCAGGTATGCAGGACTGTACCCTTATAAAATGCCTGCCAGATCAGGTTCCCTTTCTTTTTGACTGATTCTAAGCATTATAAATATGTTTTTTTCTGGTGACAGTAATGAAAGAAAGGGTGCCTGCTTGCTGGGACCATGTCATCTGCTGTCACTGTCGCTTGTAGCCTATATCTGGTGGCTGGGGATTGTAGCTTTAGTTTCAGGCTATAGATGTTGGTCCAGCTGGCTGTTTCATAGATTTGAAAGAAAGAAACTGAAATCCAGAGTGGATTTTTTTTTTTTTAACTCGAAGCATCCTGCCTGTATCAGCAATAGTGTGGCCAGCAGGACCAGGGCAGGGATTATCCCCCTGTACTGGGCACTGTTGAGGCTGCAGCTCAAGTCCTGGGTTCAGTTTTGGGCCCCCCACTACACAAAAGACATTGAGGTGCTGGAATGTGTCCAGAGAAGGAAACTGGGGAAGGGGCTGGAGCACAAGTCTCCTTGGGACTAGCTGGGAGTCCTTAGGCTCTACAACATCTAAAAAGAAAATATAGCCAGATGGGGGTTGGGCTCTTCTCCCGGTAACAAGTGACAAGATGAGGAAACGGCCCCAAGCTATGCCAGGGAGGTTTAGATTGGATATTAAGGAAAATTTCTTCACCAAAAGCACTGTCAAGCACTGGAATGGGCTGCCCAGTGCAGTGATGAAATCACCATTCCTGGAGGTGTTTAAAAGCCGCGTAGTTGTGGCACTGAGGGACAGGAGTTAGTGGTGGCTTGGCAGTGCTGGGTTAATGGTTGGACTTGGTAATTTTGGAGGCTTTTTCCAACCTAAATGATCCTATGATGTTAATTAAAATGCCACCCTTACTGTGATACTGTCACCCACATGAGATCAGCTGAGGTGCAAAGTACAGGTACAACCACCTCAATGCAAATTATGAATTGTTTAATAGATCTGTTCTTAGCAGCACATATCCCCTGCAAGGTTTTATAATTTCATCAGCAAAGAGGGCTTGTTGTGGAACTGTCTGTCTCTAAACTGGGAGGTTTGCCATCTACCTCCTATGTAGCTTAGAGCAGAGGAGGTGAATGTACTGCTTCCCTACCGTGTATGTTGAAAATTTCTGTAATGTGTTTAGTCTCGTGTGGGACCAGAGCTGCTTTATCCGGTTTTGTTATTTACTTACTGATATCAAGTAGAAATTAATTTTTCACTTGAATAGTGTTATAGCCAGAGAAAGGGAAAAGGGAAGAAATATCTATGAAATGGATATGCAAGAATCTAAATTATTTTCTGCTTGCAACTGTTACCCAAGATAGGTGACAGTGATACAGAGTCCTGTTACCTGTATTAATTTTGATTCTTAAAAAAAAAAACCAAACCAAAACAAAAATTTACCATGGCTTAATTTTCTTTCTATTCTTATTTACATAATCCGCAATCCATGCATTGGAATAGAAGCAGCTCTGCTTGCAGCAGAACTGTGTAGTAATTACTGTAGTCCAGCTGAGCTAATGAGTTTTTACCTCCACACTGCCCACTCCTAACAGTGGACTAGCTTACTAGTTATTTGACTAATCTCTCGTGAAAGTTGTTCCCCTTAGTCTCCTCTATTATGTCACTTAGATGAAGAATCAATCTAGTGCTTGTTTTTTTATTATAGTGGTTATGGAACATTTCTGGAATTAAATATAGACATATTAAGAAGGCTGGCACAGTAAACACTGCACTTGTGAAGCTTGGGGGTTGAGAGATTGGAACAAAACCTGGTTCTCCAGCACCTTCCCATGTTCCCAGCTAAATAAAGCAGGTTCAAATGAAAACCCCGGGCTGCTTATCTGCAGCACTGTTTGTTTCCCTCTGTTAAAATTTAGTGTGCACAGACGAATAACTGAAGTTCTCCTCCCCACAGTTGTTGCCATTAGAATAAATATTCCCACCAATGGAAGGGATTCAGGGCCCTTGTATATGGGGTATGGGGTTATAATTGTTGAAGTTATTAAAGCTTATGTTTACCAGAAAGCCCTGTGGCCGGGCACAGCAGCAGGCTGGGCAGTGAGAGGTCACTTGGGGGTGAGGCAGTTGTGGGGAGAGAGCGTGGACAGCATGTGAGCAGGGAGCTGATTGGGTGGTGTGAGCGTGGACAGCGTGTGAGCAGGGAGCTGATTGGGTAGTGTGACATGTGGACAGCATGTGAGCAGGAAGCTGATTGAGCGGTGTGACATGCGGACAGCACGTGAGCAGGGAGCTGAGTGGGTGGTGTGACACGTGGACAGCACGTGAGCAGGAAGCTGATTGGGCGGTGTGACACGTGGACAGCGTGTGAGCAGGAAGCTGATTGGGCGGTGTGACACGTGGACAGCGTGTGAGCAGGAAGCTGATTGGGCGGTGTGACACGTGGACAGCGTGTGAGCAGGAAGCTGATTGGGCGGTGTGACACGTGGACAGCGTGTGAGCAGGAAGCTGATTGGGCGGTGTGACACGTGGACAGCGTGTGAGCAGGAAGCTGATTGGGCGGTGTGACACGTGGACAGCGTGTGAGCAGGAAGCTGATTGGGCGGTGTGACACGTGGACAGCGTGTGAGCAGGAAGCTGATTGGGTAGTGTGACACGTGGACAGCATGCAAGCAGGAAGCTGATTGGGTAGTGTGACACGTGGACAGCGTGTGAGCAGGAAGCTGATTGGGTAGTGTGAGCGTGGACAGCGCGTGAGCAGGAAGCTGATTGGGCGGTGTGACACGTGGACAGCACGTGAGCAGGAAGCTGATTGGGCGGTGTGACACGTGGACAGCACGTGAGCAGGAAGCTGATTGGGCGGTGTGACACGTGGACAGCACGTGAGCAGGAAGCTGATTGGGCGGTGTGACACGTGGACAGCACGTGAGCAGGAAGCTGATTGGGTGGTGAGAGGCATGGGCAGCAGCGCTGCAGCTGAGCAGCCAATGGGTGCTCTCCTTCTGTTAAGTGTTGGCTGTGTCCGGTGGAACCTAAAGGCGTGCAAGGGAGGTGTTTTCTACACCAAAGAGATTCTCTTCGCGTGCCCGAGGCAGTCTGTGCCCGTGTTCCCCATCGCTACACTTGTATTTTGCTCAGCACAGGAGTCTGCTCAGGGCTGCAGGGACTGCCATGGCTCTGCAGCTCACAAGCCATATCCATCCTAAGGAATGCAGCTTGACCCTTCACCAAATTCTCCCCCAGCACCAGCAGGAGCTGCTGGCACTGGGAGAGACCTCTGCAAATGCTGCCCTCCCAGGGAGGGCTGCTCATTTACCCTGCTCATTAGCTGGAAATGTGCTGCCGTAAATGAGGCCAAATCAGGTCAGGGGAATTGCTGGGCAGCAGCACCTGCTCATTTCACATCTAAATTTGACCTTCTCGCTCTTTAGAAGTGTGGTTTAGCTATTCAGTCCTGCTTTTTACTGTGGCTCAATTATTGTTTATAGAGGGTTAATGAATGATTAATAGAGATTTGAATGCATTTTAATTAATTGCTGAAGAGGTCAATAGGTTGTTTAGAAACATGGCTTGTAGCCATGTATGATATCTTCTATTGTGTTCAAAACAGCCTGTCATGCACACAGTCTAAACATGTTTTATATCGTCTATAAATTATACATGAACCTATTGTAAGGCATTTAGAAACAGTATTTCAGGATGGGCTGAGCCAAATAATTCTTACTCTGATTTGCTGTTTTTACCCATATGAGTTCATATTGCATTGACTTGCTGCCTCTGTAACCTGTGATGCTTTGATCCTGCTATCACCTACTTGTAAGATTGTGCCTGAAGGAGGCCTTGGCCATGAAGAGCAGGCAAAATCTGGAAAGATTTTAAAAGCTTAAGTAGCTGGGTCAATCCCAAGGATAACAGTTGAAGCAACTGAATTAGAAGTTCCATTTATAAACAGCCCATTATTTATATATATATATATATATTTAATTTTAGTATTCATTGATTTGTGAGTGAATGGGTGGATCCTGCAACTGTGGTCCTGAAGAACTGTACAGCAGACCAGGAGGAGAGAGGACCTGTCTATGAGAATGAATATCTTACCTTACTCCATGCAGGTGCTGGGAAAACAGTAAGCTGCCACAGTGGTAAATTCAAGCCCCAACCTTCCTGCCAGCTTCGGGTGTGTCTGATGGGATACGCTGCCTTGGTACTTCACATCATGAAGGCAGTCCAGCATGTTAAACAGCCAAGCCATGTTCCCTCTCCTGTGTATTCTCTGCCTGCTTCTGCCCACAGGCACAGATGATGGATGTCCTTGACCTCATAAGGGTGCTGGCTGTGTCTCGCTAGCGAGGCTGGGGGAGTTAGGGAGCAACTCACACACACACAAATGGAATTGAAAGCCACTGACTTGATGAACTTATTCTTTTTCCTACTGCAAATGAGGAGCAAGGACATCTGGTAGTAATGATCTAAATGCACTTCTATCCCATTGCAACACAAATATGAATTCCCAAGTCACCTAACTCTGCCTCATGTAATTATGAAAGCAGCAATTAGTGGTGAGGAAGATAAGTAGCAGAGGCTAGTCCCATATGCTTGAAATCATTCTCTGGTACAGATAATGGCATGAAAAAACAGGTACAAACCAGCAGTGGAGTCTGAACTGCTTCAAGGCAGCTCTTGGGTGGCTGTTTGCTGTCAAGAACTGGGCAAACAAGTGAAAGAAGCACCTGAGCAAATATTTCAAGGACTGTTGAACTGGCAAGCACCTTGTGGTATTCAGGTGCTTTTTTCCATGACAAGAGCAGAGCAGACAGCAGTTCAACGGCTACAGGTTTGGTGTCTTTTTTTTTTTAATATGAATTGATCTATGGCAAATTAGTACAGAGCATATTAGGAACCTTCGAACTGGAAAGGAAAACATGTTGTATCAACCTGAGAACCAACATCAGGAGGAGCTCAGACAAGTAGCCGGTGTGAAAATGTCCCAGGGCACAGAGCTTAAGGACAGATGTGACGCTGAGGCTTTCCCCAGCACAAAAGGTGGCCCTGCTCTGGATAAAGTTGCTGACGTGCTGCTGGCCATCTGACAGTGTGTCAGTGTGGCTCTGTCACTGCTAGAAGGCAGGTGAACTTGCCCCAAAATACTTTGGATATCTCTGCCCTGCACTGATGCAGAGGCATCATCAGACTTGAGACTTGGCACCTGCTGTCACTGTCTCTACAGCTCTGCTTCCTCATTCCTGTGCTGAAGCATGTTTCCCAGCTGATGTCAATGGGCTTCTGGAAGAAACAATGAAATATCAACCACATTTCAGCAAATTTGACATAGATTTAACTCAAGTGAGCAGAAATTCAGAATGAATTCTTGGTTGTTTTTTTTTAGTTCAGTCCTCTGGACAATGAGCAGGCTACAGCAGAGTGAATTCATTTATCTTGGCTTACAAACATAATAGCTTCATGGTTAGTATTCCTGGATGAAGTATGCGTTTCCTACCTGTTAAGAATATTGCTTAATTCTTCTACATCTGCCTCCCTATAGCCCTCCCAACTCAAAACCTAGTAATTGTACCTGAATTTTCAGTTACAGATGAGAAAGAGAAAGAAAGGTCAAAAAAAAGGACCAAAAGTGGTCTATTGTCATATAGAAAATTATTAAACACTATTGTCATATAGAAAGTTGTTCCTCCCTTCCCAGCCTCCAAATCAGAATTGGAATGTGGTTAAAAGAAAACCAAAAACCAAAAAACTGGAAAAACCAAACAAACAATAACTCAACAAAACAAAACAAAAAAACCCAGATGAAAAAGCACATTGAATATTTATGTTGCCTGCAGTCATACTGTGGGTCTTTCCAAGAATCATTCATCCTGTTTTATGTTCAATCCTGATTCAAATGGCATGAGAAAACTTATGGCATAAAATAAAGCCTGGCCATATTTGAGGAGTGAATCACAAACCTTTCCAAGAAAAGACATGATTGTGTATATGGAGTGCAGGCAATCACTTACTGAAAATTAATATTTTTGTTCTTTTTCTTTCTGCACATTCAAAGAAAAAAATTATGTGAAAAATTATGTGAAATATTATGGGAAAGTGTTTGCAGACCAGAATATAAAAGTTAATTTAAAGATTAGACTCATTTTTGCTTTGACTACTGTATTTGCATATATAAAATACAATTTTAACACTTACAAATGAAACATTTTCAGGTGTAATTTAAGTCTTGTCACTGGGAAGAGGTGGATTTGTAGGCTCATTGTTAATCTTCAGACTGCACTTGTACATCAAGAAGGCAAAACTTGTACCAAAAGAGTTCTGATTCCTTTTAACATACCACAATTTCTGGTGGGGATTAAGTTACTCTGGGATTAATGATCCCATTGCTGGTTTAGCCTCTTTCTTTCCTGAGTGTGAATAAATCACTGTTTCACTGCTAGAAAAGGATCCGCATCAAGGTTAGGTTTGTACAATTGGAATAATTCTAATATAAAGCGGTTTTAATCCTGTGCAGAAAAACACAGTGTAAGAAAGTTTCTTAAAACGTCTCATGGTTAAACAAGAATGTGCAGAAAAACACTGCCTCATTTTGTAGAAATAAAATGAGTTAAATCCTTTCATTAGGTAAGGTGATTGTCTGGTGAGGCAGAATAATGCTATGAGGACAGAGAGTTGTGTGGGGTGGCTTTTTAAGAAGGTAATCTCTGTAATACAGCAAATTTCTTTTTGTAGGTGTCACATGATTCTCCTGTGAGCAAAATTGTCTGCTAAGATATTGCCCTTTAAAAATTGCAATTAGATAAGGCAAATCAACGAAGAAGAATCAAGAATTATTTGTACCTTCAAGCTGTTTATTGGGATTAAAACCCAAATCCAGCATTACAGACTGGAATCAAAGGTGCTATTCTCTTTGAAAAGCGCCACTTTTCCTGTTGTTTTTACCAAGAAAAATTAAGAGAAAAAATAAATTTAAAAACAATGCTTGAGAACTAAAGTTTTCCATCTCACTTTTCTTTTAAATAGGAAAGGTGTAATGTTTTTTTCTGAAGTATGACTATTTTGAGCAGTGCTTTGCCTCACATGAACTTTCTCATCTAAAGGGTGCTGTTTAATTTCCCTTAAACAAGATAAGACTAGAGAAATTTTTGCTTCCGTTGTTTAATACTCTTTTTTATCTCCCAAGGGTTAAGAGTTAACTAACACTCCATGTGCTAGAAAGCAGAATTTCTAGAGTGGAACAAAACCAGTTAGAATATCTCACAGAAAAAGGAAACAAGGGGCATAAAGGTTGAGAGTCACTCGGGTCAGGAAAAAACACAGCGAGGCTTGTAAGGAAGGGTTGCTGAATCTGCCTTTGATGTTTTAATTATGAATTCTTTTTCTGAAGTGTTGCAATCACTCACAGAATGTCTTGGTTCCAGCATTTGATTATTTTTCCTCTGATTGTCTCATTTTTGTCATCATCCATGCCAAAGAAAATCCAGGCATAAAAATTTATTGCATGAAAGAGACGATCTAATTAAAAAAACACAGAGACAGGAGCCTCCTGTGTCACAGCTTTGGTCTGTTTGTATTTCTGTATTTGCCTCAGGAAAAACCTCTTCAGTCTTGCAGGGTCATACAGGAGTTTGCTGGTACTGGCACGTGTTATTTGTTTGCTCTTTTTCAGTATTATCTTCTCTCTGCACATGTAAATGGCTTTTTTAGCAGTTTGCTGTCTTCTATTTTCAATGTGTGCAGTCTTTCAATGTATTATTATTCTCCTATCAAGTCCAGGTTCAATAAGCAAACCATCATAACTTGTTTCACAGCAAGGAATGGAACAAAGACTATTCAGATGAGACTATATCCTGAAATCTTACTCAAAGCTCCTGGAGAGTAAGCTTGTGGAGATCTGTGAGAGTCCCAGAGGTCTGGCTTTGGACCAACAAAAATTATACCATAATAAATTGTGACACAATGGGGGAAGAAATGAGAACAGGTTGTGGAAGCTGGAGTAGAAATGCTGTGCTGCCCTCCTTTATCCAGATGAATGAGGGCAATTGTGAATGGTTGGTAAGTGGTTCCCTTAGATAAGCATGACAAAAATGTGCAGAAATCTCCACAAAACTTGTGCAACATCTACAAATCTTGTGCATGTTCAGGACCCACAGAAAACAGACCTGTCCTGTATCCACTCAGTAAGGAAGCCAGTTCCTGGGAGGAGGTGAAGTCTTGTTTCCATCTGACCTTCCCGCATCCCAAAGCTCCTCCTTGCAGGGGAGCCTTCGGGGTATTTTAAATCCCACCACACTACATCATTATACCATCAATACCAATTTTGCACGGAACCTAAACCATGACAGCACTGTCCTGGGGGGACAGGGTTGCTGTCCCATCGAGAAATATGTGTTTCCAACTTGAGAAACAATCTGTGTTTCTGGGTGCTTTTTTGCTTTCATTCTTTTGCCCTTCTTCAATCCTTTAGTGTCAGTTACACATAAGGGCAGTGCCCAAACCATGAGGTGCTGTTGATAGATGTGAGTGAGATAGGGCTGTTGCTGGAGGTCTGTTTGTATAAAAAAACTTCCCATAAGGGACAGCTGAATGGGAATTCCACTCTGGAGCCTGTAAATTTTATCCTGTCACCAGTCTCTTAAGGCTCAATAAAACAGCATTGAGTATTCAGTGTTTCTTGCTGTGATGGTTCTTATCCCAGTACCTGTGAAGTGTCTGTTCTTGGAAGTCTGAGACCTGGCTTTTAATACATCTCTCCCAAGGCTCATCTGACAGCAAAGCACGTGAATGTCCTCAGCTCAAAGTAAGGAAAGTTTAGGCAAAAGTTACTTGCTGTGAGAAAGCAACTTGATGAAAAGAAAAAGTGAGCAGAAATGAAAGATGGTTTTATCTTTAGGAAAGATTGGCTTTGAGTAACAATTGTTGCAGAGCTCAGGACTGTTGTTAGCAAAGAAAGGGTTTCTGGTCTTGTAAGAATCTTAATATAGCACTGCTGGTTCTCTGCTTCATGGTGATTCTTTCAATTTTTGTTTCTTTGTAAAAAGCTTCTTGTCTGGAGATTGGCTGTGATTTAATGGCATTCTTCTAACCTGCCTGTCTATGACAAATTCCTCAGCATTTCAGAACATCTAAAGTGCATTTAGAGCCTTGGGGGAGGGTAGTTCTATCTTTATTTCTCCCTAAATCACAGGATGTCCAGACTGTGCACCCAAGAAAAGCCATAGTATTGGAGTGCTTCCTGCAGCCTAAGAATTGCATCTTAGTCGGGGCCAAGAAAAGAACGCACTGCATGCAGGCATACTTGTGAACAAGAGGCAATACTCTGTCTCTGAAAGATGAGCATCTGACAAGTGACTGCAGGATAAAATGCCACCTGCATACTTGTACAAAGACGGAGCACTTGATGCTTTTGTCTTTGCAGCTGCACCTGGCACCCCGAGTGTGAGAACTGAATGCACTGTGGAGATTTCCATCTGCACTATTTAATTCGCTGTATGTTGACAACTCACATGCTCTTTGCACAGTGTTAGTACCACACAAATTACCTTTTAATTTCCCCTGTCAGAAGGTTCATAGTAACAACTGCCCAAACCTCTTTGATCCTGTTTGGCTTGCCCCCTGATGCCTGCTGCTGTTGCCTTTGTTTTTCAGCTCGCGATGAAGTTATCACCAAAGAGATCCTTGAGCTGGATACGTGGGAGAACCAGTGGAACGTGGAGGCCACCAATGTCCTCATGCACGACAGTTACGATGTTTGCCTTGTGGCTCGGCTGAACCCACGGGACCTTATCCCTCCTCCTCCAGATTTAGTGAACCAATAGAGGTTCAGTGACTCTCAGTGCTTCCAGATTCTGCCGAGACTGAAGTATTTGGGGAGACAAATGCTGCGTTGGCTCTGGATCACAGCTGAGTCCCACAGAGAGGAAAGGGCAACATGTGCTTAAAAACATAATTGCCTTTGAGCTGTGCTTCTCTGATGATGCTTAATTTGATAGTACTGGTGCTCTGGACTTCTGTGGTTGAAAGCCAAGGTTGTCTAGCCTTTGAGTGTGGCTCTCATCTTCAATCTGGCTGTGCGAGCTCCAGTGCTGGGTGAAGCCTGGGCTGCCTCACAGCCACAGTGGCAGCCCAGGGCTCAGCTCACAGCAGACATATGACAGTAAGCTCTAGCCAGGGAAATTCCTCATTTGCTGTTCATCCCACTTGGATCTACTAAGCTACCCAGGAAGCTCAGAAATAGGTTAAGTCAGCTGATGAAAAATAAGTGCCAGACTGTAATTGACTGATGCAAAGGTAAAACATAGAAAAACCTTTGTTTGAAACAAAATCCCATTAGCCAAGGTCCATTAGCCAAGAACACCAGCTCCTGCAAACATCATCTAAAGCACAGATAAAACAGTCAAGACATCCTGTCTTTGTTAATAGACCTGAACCTGTGCTAGTAGAAAACTAATCCTTTGGCAGCAAGTCACGAGTGAGTCTTTCATTAGGGCTGGTAAGCAGTCTCTGCCAAAGACAAGAAGAATCTTAAATTTTCACATAAATCCTATTTATGTCTGGTATGACCAGGATATTAGAGCTCAGGAAACTTCTCTTGAGAGATGAATAAAGAGATGCAAACTAAAAAGTAATAAATGAGACCAGTATTATCTGCATATCAGTATTGCAGCTACAGGGAAAGGAGAGATGTGCTAAACAATAAATGTTTATATAACAGGAATAGCTTTAATGGAGTAGCATAAGGCTAATTCTCTACCAACAGAATTGGCTATAAGCAAAGGGAAGAGGAACAATTCAAACAGTGCTTCTGAAGGCAGGGTTAGCCTTTATAGGGCTTGAAGACAGTGGGTTAGAATGAAAATTGTTAGCAGTACTGCTATCCCATTTGAATTACCGATAACTATTCATCAGTTCTCTGATGCCTACCTTGCAGTGTATATGTCACTGCCTGGGCAGTACAGACAAGAGAACTGGAAATCTCATTGTGCTCTTGGGCCACAGTTGTAAATGACAGCATGCTCCAATGTAGACTGAATGTCAGAGGCAAACATAAGACTAAACTATAATGTTGTATGAGAATAATCATTGTCATCAAGGAGTGGCTTTTGATAACTACAAAAACAGCAACAGAAGTGGAACAAAAGGAAAAAAAAAAAAAAAAAAAAAAAGGCAAAGAAATGAGGGTAGTTTACCCATAGTTTCTTCCAGGATTTGTATTTTAGAGCATCTCAATTTTCTCCTTCAAGCATGTTTTAGGCTGCAAAAATGCCAGCTTTTTTTGTTGCTTTTTTCACTACAGTGCTTATGGCAGATAGAGATGGAGAGGATGATCCAAAAGCCCTTTCCCAATTCTGACTTTTGTTATTCATTAATTATTCTATAAATATCCAGTGGGAATATTAAGCTGTCATGTAAAAACTGTTAGAAGGAAGATCCCTAAGTTTTCCTGATAACTCTAGTAGGACTCTGAGGAATGCTCAGACAAGAAGGGATTTGGAGGGAAGAAATTAAGGAAGACACATAGAAAAAGAGTAAATCCATGATCCTTGCAGCTAATTGCTTTTCTCCCGTTACATTTCCCAAGCAGAATGTGTGTACTCTTGTGTTTGCATAATTTCGGTGTTATTCAGCCATCCTTTTTTCTTTCCATTGCTCATATGTAGGTTATCATCTGCCTAGAACCAAGCACTTCAGCAGTACAAATAAGTGACCAGTTCCTAAAATCTCAACCCCTCTGGTCATCAAGTGCAGTTGCAGGTTTCAGATCAAGGAGGCAAATTCTGCTTTAATAAGTTTTTAAACAAAATCAGTAGAAAGTGTGGGTTTCACTGAAATAATATTTTACTGCAGCTCCTTTCCATCTGAGTGGCAGTTAGCTCAGTGTTTCTTTGAGGCTGAATTTACGTCATCCATTAACTCTAAAATGCAAGCAGTGCTGAAAGGTACCAACTGTTTAAATGAGTGGAGGGGGTTATGAAGCAAAAGCATATACTACAGTTTCATTTGAAGTGCTGAAGTACTTCGCTAGTTCCCATACATGAAGAAAAATGTTGGAATGGTCGCTGGTCATGTGGCACACAGCAAATAAAGCAAAAAAATGAAATGCTACAAAAAGCTAATTGAAGCTCTCAATTTTTAACCCTGGCTAATGTTTTATTTTGAAATTGTCCATAGGTAACTGACTTCATAAAGATCCCTGCAGATTTCTCATGTCTGTTTTCATACGTGTGGTCACACAGGAAACCATCAGGCATCTGACTACTCATCCTCACACAGCACTGCTGGGGTTAGTTGCCTGTGTCTCAGTCCCTGCCCAAAACAGGCAAACACACACACACATTTTTGCATGGGTGCAATATTGAATTTATGGGGCAGTGTCTGTATTGTGTTCCAGCAGACACACATTGCCACTCAAAAAGCCTTGATTTGCCAAAAGAAAATTGCCTTGGTGCACACAGAACTGTCAGCTCTTCTACCAGCGCTCCCAAAGATGCTCCAGGTAAGAGGCTGAGGGAGCAGCAATACAAGAGGCTGACAGCAGAGATGGGAAGTGCTCCCAGATTGTTACAACATATGGTGGAGCCAAGGTGAGATGAATGATCCTCACCATCTCTTCATAGGGGTGGTTCAGAAGTAAAAGGATTTGGTCCTGGATCCTGATCCTGGTTTTTTTTCCTCTACTTGAGATGTGTACTGAGATCCATGATCATGTGTCAGTGAGTGAAAAAAATAAATAAAGCTAGAATAATTTTTTTTTTAATGTGAAGATATATTCATAAAGATCTATGTTGCTTTTCTGCTGATTTGGAAGATAATGACATTCTTTTAATAAGCTGTTTACCTAGTGATTGCTGTCCCAGCTATGGGGGTGGTCCCTTTCACTGGCTTCTCTCTTAATGGATTCTGTAGCTCCTCTGAAAATAAGTTTCATGAATCACAATGCTTTGAATCACCTGGTCAGAAATTCAGTTCTCATTTGCAAATGTCTGTAGATCTCCCTACAGCTTTTCAAGTGGACTCTTATCTCCAGATTCAAAGAAAAGCTATTTCACCCCCAGTTGTGCTCAGCTGGAACTAGAACCTTTGCAATTTACTATCATTTGACGTGTAGAGGTTGAAAGCAAAGGAAATATTTGGAAATAGCAAAAATATATGTGGGCATCAGCCTGGCAGAGGCCAGCCAGATCTCACCCCTCGAAAGCCAGACCTCAGCTTCAAGCCCTGAGAGGCATTTGTTTAACTTAAGGTGAGACAGCATCTCCTCCCATGTGACTTTGCCATTATTAGGTCAATGAACCCAAGTTCTGCTCCCCTATTGGTTACCCCTGTTCCGTATTTGGTCAAGTTTCTCGAACCCTCTACCCCCAAGCCTATATATTGCCACTCCCCCCCCCTCATTTCTGGTCTTTGGTGTTTCATCCTCAGAGCATGCAGTTCCTGGGCACTGTTCCTATTTTATTTTCCTATTAAAGCGAGTTTTCTTTTTCGGACACACCATCGCACCCGCTTTTTCTCCAGTGCCGTATTTGCCCTGAACATCAGGGAATCTAAAAGACATGTTGTAGCCACCCTCACTGCAACATAGAAAGTAGGCAGAAGTACCCTTTCCTTCTCTCTCGGTGAATGTCTCGGTGTGTACTGCCCTGCCTGGTGTTTTGGAGTGATTCACTCATCACCGCTGGCTGCACCCGTGGTCCAGGCCAGGCTGCAGCTGCGTGTTTGTATTGCTGGAGCAGAGGGACCCAGCGTGGTGTGGAGCTGTGGCTCCTGACAGGCTGCCCTACCCTGCCTAAGGAATTACCTGTTGTCTGATGCAGCCTTCTGAGAAGAAATTGCTTTATATTCTTATCAAGATCTTTCTCACACTCTAAGTGTCAACAAGAGGTTTGTTTTCATATTTTCATGGAGGAGGAGAGAGTTGACTGACCATTGACCTGGCCAGTGGGCGAGAGAGGTGGCAACTCTCACCTCCAATCCATGGATCCCTTTGGAGTTCTATAAAATGTGAAAGATGTAAATAAAGTTCCTCTTTTCCAGCACGACTCAGCGTGTAGAAGTAATCCTTTCTGTCTCAGTTCCACAATTACCTTCAAACCTTGCCTTTAAGTGTTCCACAATGTTCTATGTATTTTATATACATATGTATAACATTATTTTTAGAAGTTCTTTACTGACAGCAGTAAGATTCTTTTTATAAAACATACCTGGCAACTCTGTCTTCTGCCTAGCTCATCAAAGTCCTTTAAAAAAAGTGTTGGTCTTTAAATAATTGGAACTATTCTGGGCTTCAAGTCAAAAAGACCCTTAAATTCCTTGCTGAGCTAAGGAACAAATGGGGAAATCTTTTAGTACTTCCCTATGTCTTCTTTGTTGTCCAATTTTTTGCTGGCTATAGCACTCTACTCAGAAGTTTTCTCAATCTTCTTTCTCAAAGTTTCTCAAAAGCTTTGTGCAAATCTCTTCTTTTTCTCTTCCCCTAATCCCATTTCTTCCTCAGCCCACTTATCTGCCCAGTCCTTAAATTCCTCTGTTTCTCCTTAAGTTCCCCAGCTGTTGGGAACATCCACTCGGGGTGTTCACCAGCTCCAGACCTTACAGAAGCCTATTGCTCCAGCATCAAAGCAGCTTTGAAGGACAAAAAGATCACACCAGCCCCCTGGATTTGTGGACACTCATCTTTGAGCAGGTTGTAGCTCCAGCCCAAATTCTGCACTTCATTCTCATACCACATGAATCCTGCCTGCTCTGCAGTGCCACAGATCCTGTGGCTATGGCTGGGGTTGGGAGGTGGCCTGCGTTCCACTCAGCCCTGCCGCCTCTCGCTGCATGGTGCTGGTGAGTTTGACATTAAATGCCTCGCCTACTGTGCGTGCCATGGCTGTAATGACTGCAGGCACTAGCCATTATCATTATCTCTGATTCCTGAACACTGGTTGCTACAAAAGCTGCCTGAAGCACAGAGGGAGGCGTCTTCATTATTGCATTATAGCTCACGTCTTAAAGCCAGATTTCCTCCTGCATTTTCAGCCAGGAAAGGTTTCACTAAAGAACTGCGTCTCTAATTTATCAGGTTTTAATATTGGTATTTTTTCTCCACTTTGTCCTTTTCTAGTCATTCTTTATAATAATACAAGTGATTTCACCAGCTTTTCTGTGGAATGCATTATCCAAACCAGCCTCCCAAGGCCACTGGCTTTTCATTATCAGGGTCCAAGTACAGCCACTAAAGTGCCAGTCAGCTGCACTACTTTATTTTCTCATTCAGCAGCTTCATAGTAGAGGAAATGTATTTCATCCATACATGCAGTAATGTGAGAGGAAACCACTTCCCGTGTACACAAATTCCTGACTCATTCCTTTCAAATGTGGCTGAAACAACTGCTGAATCCAAACATAAAAAGCTATAATACCCATTCAATAGGCTTTTCCAGGCTTCCCAGTATGAGGAGGAGGATCAAAGGGAGATGTCTTGTAACTAGACCACTGATTGGAAATTTGAACCTCTGGGGTGTGTTTTGAGTTCAATTACTCCATTTACTAGTCTTGGGCATCTGGTGTCTCCGCCCAGGTTCACCCACGAGAAACAGTTATAATAACACATCCCTACTCATTTTTTTGTGGGTCTGCCTCGATGTGTTTAGAGGGAGTGGCTCACATCTCTGTAATGTTATATTGAGATCCACATATCAGAAAGTGTTACACAGTGGTAGAACAATACCTCTGTCGCACTGCTCTCACCTCCTTGATTTTTGGCAACATATTTGTCCATAGCATTCAAAACTGAGCCTTTCTGGGAGAGATTGGGTGTTTGCAGCCAACAAGGGCATTTTGTTAACTCCTTCATAGAAAAGCAACACCACATATATAATTGTTGATACGTTAAGTAGAAGAAGGAATGTAGGGCTTATTACATGCATCTTCACAGCCAGTCTCACTTGTACACAGGCAGAACTAATCTCAGCAAATTGAGAGGTCACTAATTGAGGCTAAATTTGAACAGCAGTAATTAGAAGGATGAATGAACTGTATTTTTCTCAAAGCAGATGTGATTTAATAAAATATGCCACTTAGACACAGTTACAGTGGAGCAAAAAAAGAGAAGGTGCTTTGCAGAATTGTAGTAGATTTACTGGGTAACTGAGACCTGAATTCAGATGATCTACCACATGTTTTCTAGGAAAGCTTCAGCTCTCCGGGGAGCTCTGTAACAAATCTGTGACTGATTTAACTAGCCTCTAAAAAGGCCCTGCTGCATCCAGGGAGTCACCTACAGAATATGCATAAAAGGGTTTTGCAATACTGCTGAAACAATGTGGCATCTACTTGCTCAGCTGCTGAATTAAATAAAACTAAGTAAAACTTAGAGGATTCTTAATTTGTTTATTCCTTGGGCATCCTTCAGTAAAGACATATTTTAAGGTTGCGTTGCCCACTTAGCTACTCGAATAGTCCACAGGTACACTATAAAGTGTATAGGGAAAGGTAAGAAGATAAAGTAAGAAGAAAAGTGACTTTTAAAGGTGTCTAATTCCATCTCCCTTCTTCTGTCACCAGGAACACACCGCCATTTAGGCAAAGCTATGACCATTTTGCTGCTGTGAGATGTGATTTTAAGCTGAATAGATGCACCCAAGCCAGATGTAATGATAAGCAGTGAAGATTCAATAGTGCAGGTGCCAGCTGTCAGAGCAATTCAGTGTGATCTCTAGCTGGCTTGGACAGCCCATGCTGAAGCCCAAGCTGTTATATGCTCGCTGCTCTCATTAATTATCAGGCTCAGCTGAAGCTAACTAAGGTATTCACTCATGCTGCAGTCAGAACTCCTAAATGAGTATAAAAAAAGCCAAAATCTGTAGCTCATCTGCAGGATTTGAAAAAGCATTTTGCAGCCAGATCATTTTGTAGTCCACGTTGCCATGAAGCTACAAATTGCTTATAGCAGCATAGCACAGAG
Organism: Oxylabes madagascariensis; assembly: GCA_013400675.1. Classification (NCBI taxonomy): domain Eukaryota; kingdom Metazoa; phylum Chordata; class Aves; order Passeriformes; family Timaliidae; genus Oxylabes; species Oxylabes madagascariensis. The sequence continues at coordinate 32,202 of VYZR01058787.1, forward strand.
AGGGGCATCGAGAACAAGTGCTCACTGAGGGGTGTGTGGCGCAGCAGCTGCTTGTGCCAGCACTGCCACTTGAAAATTCACTCATCAAAGTGTGCCTTGATGCACCAGCATTCACCTCAGCTCTGGAGCCAGCCCACTGTACAGCCAGCTCTTTGGAGTGCTCTGAGGGGACAAACAGTCAAAGGCTATAAAAAGACTGAAATTGCTCCAAAGCCTTGTCATAGCTGGTGCATTAATAGCTTACTGCTTGATAGCTTCTTGGGCTCTCACACAAAGATGCCAAATAGCAGATGAAAACCACAGGACAGGAAATTTACCCTCCCTCTTTCCAGTATTCACAGATGATAAAGCCTTCCTGACAGTTATTGTTCTGTGTTTTCAGAAGAGATGAGGAATCCACTGCTACCCAGCACTGCAGCATGGAGCAGCCCAAAATCACAGCTCTCTTGCCAGGAAATTTCCCATACTAATGCTGCTGCTCTAAGCAGCTCAGTCTTTAATATGATTTCTTTGTTTCTTATTTCAGGCAAGCTGCTGTAACAGCAATGTTCACTTAAGGCTGCTAAGCCTTTTGGCATGTCTGTAAAACTCAGGCATGTTAGCAATTCTCTTGCTCTTCCTAGTTGGCCAGCGTCCTGCCCACTTGCGTTTAAGGAGGACTTTAATGTGTTTGTACTACTCTGATATTGCACAGATCAGGGTGTAGTTACTGTTTTATTTCCCTTGCTGAACTAAGTAAATAGTGATAAAGATTTATATGGCCTACTTTCACAAGGAAAGTAAATCTTTGTAAGTGAAAATTCAAAATGAAGCTATAACTTGCTTTTTTTGGAGCCATGTGTTCACTGTGTATTTAATCATATTTCTGTTATTGGATTTACTGGATGCATTTTATAAAGTACATTAGGAGATCCACAGGGATGTGACCCAGCAGGATTTTTGTCCAATGATGGAAATAGAAGCAGGATCAAACCAAGCCTGTTAAATGTCAGTATTTTAAAAAGCCTTCTCTGAGACTGAGAGATAAATAGTAATCAAAAATCAATAAAAAGAAGTGATATATTGTAATTTATACCTAGTTTGGATTTAAACTGCAATTCTTACAAAGAAAGAGGATCAAGAAAACAATTTGTATGCCCAGCCTGAATCCAAACCTGAAATGATCCATCTGCTGAAAGTCACCGTTGTTCCACTGAAAAATATGGGTGGATAAATTCTAAAGGAACCAACTGTTAGGATCAACATAAAACCCACTGTTGAACCATCCATAAAGATCATCTGCTCAATTTAAGCCATAATAGTTTTTTGACAGATCTCAAATCTACACCAAATTTCACGTCAGTAAATCAGCTGAGACAAAACTGGAGTCAGAGAACACTGGAAATACAGCTACCCAGGGACAGCCCACAGTCTGACTGCAGAAGTGCTGGTCACTGGGTTAATGACACATTGAAACCCTTCTGTAGTAGGGGAAAAAAAATCCTACAGAAATCATTAGAAAAACCTACAGAGACATCTAGCTCTATGACCTGACCGCTACAGTTGTCTGCCTTACAGTGGACTATTATGGAGATAAGCAAGCATGACAAAAATGTTACAATAACCTTTAAAAATGGGAGACTGGAAATACAGTGCTGTTTTACTTGCGAAGTGTTTCTCATGCAAGTGTCCCTGGGAGATGTTTTAAAATAAAGTTTGAATGAAATACAATAAAAATCAAATCAAAGCCCATTCACTACGTACCAAACAGAACAGCTCAGGTTTCAGCTTTGGTTTTAAAGCCAGGAAGATAATTTGCTTGATGAATTTCTGCTGCTGCTNATAATTTGCTTGATGAATTTCTGCTGCTGCTCAGAATTCCAGAAGAAAGAAAAAGACAGTTGCTCAAAACATAGTTTACAAAGAGTTTGGATTTAAAAGCTGATGTTATCAAGAGATCAAAATTGAAAGCAACACAGAATTATTCATCAAGAGCTTCAAATATCCATAAAATAAACAGAAATCAGTTCTATTTCCAGGATCAAAAGCGGAATTTTACATGTACAGCATTTTCTTTTCAAGTATGCACATGATAATTACTGAATGCAGAAATGTCTGTGTATTACATGTTTAATTTGCATGAAAAAGCTATGCAGCTACAAGCTCAGCCTCACTCTGTGTGCACCCCACCAGTACAGCTTTGTGTACTAGAGGAGTATGTAACTCCACAGCCCTGTGTGCCTGAGGTTATTCAAATTCAATATCTAAACATTGATTTCAAAACCAACAGCTGAAGTAGAAGTCCAATGTTCATGCTGTTATTTGACTACTGTCAGAACTTTCCAGCTGGACTAGAGAGACCCAGTGTCAGGTAAGATTTGCTGACTTGAAAACCAAACAGCCTCCTCTGTTGGTACGTTTCCATTCCCAAATACAGGTCCAATGTGGTTGCAGCACGAAAGGTATTTTTGCTAATGCTTCATAAAATTCTAGATGAAATTAGGACTCTGTGCCAAAAGCTGTTTCTGCAAAGGTGTAAAGGCTCTCAGGTTAATAGCGATGATTTCCAGCCCTGGCCAATTTCCACATGGGGAATGTTACAATCAAGCTGGCAGTGATTTTTATGTAAATTAGTCCATTATCAGAGCTATATGTATCTAGTTACTAGTCTATAGGCCCTTAAGGGAAATTGGCATCAGTATTTGCAAGACAAGCACTTTTTTCCTTAATGTTCCAAACACTGCTGTTTGTTGGTTTCTTTAAACAACGCTTCCAGGTCAATAGTTTGATGACTAAAAAAACAGATCATATAAGTAAAAGCTAGTTCTTAATCCCTAGAAATATGAAAACATTTGGTTTAGTTAGCTCTATTATAATTTTTTTGCAGAATCTAGTTAGATAAGCCACAGAAAAACAAGTAGGGAATGAAAAATAACCAATCTATTGGGGGGAGGAGGGTTTAACGCAAAGAAAACCATGCTGAAGACTTCTGAAACCTTAAAGAAGCTGGAAGAGAACACACGGGAACCATTTAGATGGTACAGAGACTAACTTTTCATTAGCTGTAGGCCTTTCAGTCTTGCTGAACTACTCACCTGTTGGTTCACCATGAACAGGTGCAATTTGCAGGCTGTGAGCTGAGAATCAGCCATTATCAATCTAGTCTGGAGTTCTGTGGCCAGCAGTCACCAACACTGCATCCCTCAGGGAAGGGTGTAAAACCACTTCATTCTTCTGGCATATATTTCAACTGCCCATATTGCATGAACGGGTGGTGTTAAGTATCTGATCTAGTTGGGTGATCTGCATAAGTTTTACCATAATTTGTCATAATGTGTCCCCTTCATGGCATGGTTTAGCAAACAGAAGGTAGCTTTATTACAGAGCTTTTGCTGAATCAATAGTGCTGCTCTCATTGCAAAACTACACGTTACCTTTTATTTCTACTTGAAATATCGAGGTTTCATGTGAAGGTGCAGGATGAAACAGTACTCCTATTGCAGTTTTGTTGTTGTTCTTTGACAAGATCAGGGTTTAGCCACCGACTCTTTATGCTATACAGTGTGTA